>CAUYQG010090441.1:0-53239 GCA_963574415.1 Tarsius wallacei | reverse complement strand
CTAATTTTTTATTTATTGTAGAGATGAGGTCTCATCAACTTGCCCAGGTGGGTCTCAAACCCGTGGGCTCAGGCAATCCACTCACCTCAACCTCCCAAAAAGCTGGGATTACAGGCTGAGCCACCGGGCCTGGCCATGCTTAGCATTTTCATTACCATCTATAAATATTAGATATTTCCATTGGTTGTTGTAAAGGCACCTCACACTTGACATGTCTAACATCTAACTCATCATCTCTCTCTTGCCATTGCCAACACCACCTTTCTTCTGGTTGCTGCCACTCTAAAATAAAGGAACTGCCAGGTTCAAATTACATAGTTGACTTCAGCATGGATGTGATGTGGTTCAGAACATGCAGCCCTGGCATTTCAAAATATAGTAGAAGCCAGAAGATCACTTTTACTTTCTTTCACCCTTCACTTCTAGAGCAGATCACAAAAACCTAGGAAGAGCTGGGCATGGTGGCTCAGCCTGTAATCCCAGCACTTTGGAAACCCAAGGCAAGAGGATTGCCTAAGCCTGGGGGTTCGAGACCAGCCTGGGCAAATTGGTGAGACTTCATCTCTACAATAAATAGAAAATAACTAGCTGGGTGTGGTGGTGTATGTCTGTAGTTCCAGCTACTTGGAAGGCTGAGGCAGAGGGATCACCTGAGCCCAACAGGTCGAGACTGCAGTGGCTGTGACTGTGCTCTGAAGACATGGGGACCCAGAGAAGAACCCAAATGAACAAATGGCCTTGCTAAGTTTCTCCTAGTGTATTACCATTAAACCAAACTCTTTTGTCCAATCCTATTTCTTCATGACTATCTACTTCTTCATCAAACATTGCATAAAGATACATAAGCTAACCAATTCTTTGAGTCTTCTTTCCCTTATGAAGGCTCCCATGTCAAGTAAAACTTACATTAAATAAATGTGTATGTGTTTCTCTTTCCAATCTGTCTTTAGGAGCTTCAAATAAGAATGTAATATAGGTGAAGAAAAGATATTTTTCCTTCCCTGTACATGCACCTCAAACATTATGCTGAGTGACAAAATCTAGACAAAAAAGAACACATGCTATGATTCCATTTATATATGCTGTGATTCCATTTATAAGAAATGTCCAGAAAAGGCAAATCTATAGAATAGCTGCTTCATAGGGCCAGAGATGGGAATGGGGAATGACTGCGAATGAGCACATGGTTTCTTTCTAGGGTGTTGGAAATGTTTTAAAATTAGACTGTGGTGATGGCATTGCAACTCTAAAAATACACTAAAATTTATTGAGTTGTACACTTAAAAATGGGGAATTTCATGGTATGTAAACTGTATCTTAAGAAAACCGTGTTTTAAAAACTACACAGGTAGGAGTCATGTTTGACTCTTTCCTTTCTCTCCTCACCCTCCGTTTTTGACTTATCCCTAAGTTCCACCAATTAAATGACCAAAGCATTTTTTGATTTATTCATTTCTCTCCATCTCACTCTACTTTAATGTAAATTAGCATCATCTTTTCCCTGACTACTGTGATAGCTTTTTCAACAGTCTTCCCCATCAGTTCCGACACCCACAACAAACTGTTCACTATACTACAGCCAGAAAGATCTTTTCTGCTTAAAAACTTTTGTTGGTTTCCAGAAGTCCTTAAAGACTAAATTCCTTAAACTGACCTCAAAACCCCAGTAGAACTCCAGTCCCTGTCACTCAGTCTTTGTTTTCTTCTCCCTCTAAGCTACTTGTCTCTGTCTGCAACCTCTTCCATGCCATCTCCATCTGCTCAGTTTCTACTCCCCCTTTGGGTAGTAGCCTATGAATTACCTTGGGGAATACCATGATCCCTCAGTCTAAGTCAGTCTTATTGGTTATTGCTTTCAGAGGATCACAATTCTTGGCTTCTGAAAACTATTCAGGTTTGTAAGTAAGCATTCCCCATGGGATAATCTGGGTTATATCTGCCCTTCCAGCTACCATATACATTTTCCCAAGAGAATGAACTGTATAGATCCTTTGGCCCTTTTTTTCACCACTGTATCTTTAGTATTTAGACTGGTACTTGACCTTAAACAGTTGTTGAAAGAGTAACTTCTCCACTAGTAGCAGTGAAATACTAACACATTTTATTATAAGTAAGAAATTCTTTCAGGGGGAGGGAGGATGTGACATTTGCTGCTATTATTTAGAATTTCCATGAAGTTCTCTCTCTCACACATATAGACACACACACACACACACACACACACACACACACACACACGACATAATCAAAGTTCTTTATCCCTGTTGAACCCAGGTAGACTGAAGACTGAAAGTGAGGATTAATACCTGAGAGCCCCTGAGAAAGGCACCAGAATGTAAATACAGTGAAGCTTCATCTTCTTGTAAATCAGGCAGAAATTACCTTAAGCTTTGTCACTAAATCAAGGCTTTCTCCTCTTTAATAGAAAGAGCCTCTTTCAGCCAAACAAAAGTGTTCACACTCCTCCAAAATTCTGCTAGAAAAAAGATATTTTGACATACTTTTCCTATCTCATTCCAGTGCTGCTGTTCTGAAGTATGACAGCATCTACAGCAAGTCCAGAGTCTCCTCAGTCTCTCTCTCTTTTCCCTGTGATTAAAAATATACTCTCAACATGGCTTGGCAACAAGGTTAGTTGTCAAGCTCCCAGTCGCAACTCACTCAGTCATTTCTTTTCATTCCCTGGGCAAAACTCTAAGCCTCACTAGGTCAGTCCTTTGGAAGAAAACCTGCCCATCCTCTGAATATCACCCCCTAATCTAAAACCCAAAGCCCTTAGAGACCACACTGAGAAAGAAATCTGAAATATTTGGTAGGAAAAGTGCCAAAACTAAGCTCCTAAGTGTCTGTTATCAGAGACTCTTGAAAAAGTTACAAAGTAAGTGGAAGTACAATTAAAACAGGGCAAAGTCCCTGTTTACAAAATACAGTGAAAATATACTTGGTAAAATACAGAAATAAAATCACAAAAAATTATAACTGACAAATTTTGATAAGATGGGGACTGACAGAATTATTCCGGACAATGGTATCTGAATAAATATTCCAAACACTGACTCAACTTATGCAAGGCACAACTTAAGAATTAAAATTCTGCCAGTGTGTACAAATAATTTGAATAGCAAGTAGTTGAATGGGGAGTACTGCATTTCATCATGGTCACTATTTATAATTCTTATGAAATCAATTCTTTCTAGAAATTATAGATTTTCTATCTGTAAAATGAATTTAACACTACTTGGCATTCTCATAGGATTTTTGAAAGAGTAACAAAAATATTGTAGTATAAGTAAAGTTTCTAGAAGTTCTAAGAAAAAGATATTAGATCATACCTCTACTATCAAAATAATAATAATAATATGTCAATAAGTGTTCATTATAATGTAAAATAATGTTAAAGAGAACAGTGTTTAATATGTTATTTCATTTTCTGTAGAAACATTTTGGATTAAATTCTCAAGAATTGTCCTAAAGAGATACCAAAAATATTAGACACTTTATTATCAGAAACAGCATCATTATTTATATTTAACTATAATACTAAGTGCCAATAATATCACAGAAAGGGTAATTTGTATGTTTGTTTAGAGATCAGAAACAAAAAAAATCAGCTAAAGTGAAACTATAAAAATTAAGATGATGAAAAGATAGCAAAGATAAGAAAAGTCACTTTAAGAACTTCTATTGGAATCTTCTTTATTAAATGAAACTGTTATTGGTAAAAGTTTGCTTAAATCCTCTCTCAGTGTTTCCAAATGTTAATTATTTTAAAATTAGAAGTCAAATTAACTTCTGTATATTTCTACATGTTTTTTGCTCAAAAGAAACATTCATCTATCAATTTCAATAACTTTTCCCCTGATGAATTCTAGTACAGCCTAGAAATGTAGAGAAATATGGCAAATACTATATCAATTAAAGAAAGAAAATAGAGTATCCATTGAAATTCTTTAGGGTACCTGACCAATGGGAGGCCTAAACTTTACTTGTACAATGACCATTTGTATACCTAATCATGAATTGTACCCTACGTTTTAAAAATAAAACAAATTGGAAAAAAAAATTAAAACTCATGTTCCCATAGGGAAAAAAAAGTAACTCTATATAAAGCATTCTGTAAACCACATCTAGTACAGAAAGTCTCCATAATATTGTTTAATTTTTAAACTTCCAAATATTCAATGTTAGGTATTTTATTTGATATTTGTAACACCAGCAATTATTTTGAGTTTAATTCCATTTGAGAGTTTAGACCTTTTGGTATGCTTTTTTGTTTTGTTTTAAGAGCCAAACAACTTAAAGCCACCTTTAAATTATTTGCCAGTTAGAAAGGCAAATTTAGTGATTATGAAGTCAGGACCAATAACATAAGAAAATGCTATCAAGTTTTAAAGCAACTGGCTTTCAGACCCATTTTGACACAACATTTCATAACACACACAACCCAGACACTTCCTCACAGTGAGATGGATAACACATTTCCTATTTTCAAGACTAGGAACAGATGCTTAACTACAAAGCAAACTGTTTTTTGTCACAGGCTTCATTGAAGCAAATCTTAATTGTTAATGAAATTAAAGTATGGATAAGAGGAAATTAAAAATGTTGTTGGGGTGCAGAGAATGCTACCCCAAAGTATATTGCTTTGTCATGCTGAGCATTTTTGAATTAAAGAAAATTGGAAGGCCTTAGCAGCTGCCTCAGAAGCAAGGACTCTCTAACCTTGTGTTTCTTACCCCCATCCACCCACTTCCCAAGTACAAAGAGGGGCTCTCTCTGCAAGTTCCCTTATCTGACTGAGAAAAACTTCTTCCAAAAGGAATGCAGTTGTCTTAAGGTCACTTCCCTAGAAATCCCATCAAATAACAGATTAAACAGAGACTAATAAAAGACATTTTGTCATCACCACACCCAGATATATTTTTTATCAATTTTTTTTACAGTAGCTCAGAAAGGTTATCTAAGACACCTAATTTGCATAATAAGACAACCTTTGATCACAGTACAGTTCCTCCCCTCACTGTCCCCTAAGTTACCAGTCTCATTCAGTTTCCTAAGAGGATCATTTACAAATTATCATCTGCTCTTTGGGACCACTCATTTCCCCTGAAAATTATTTACTACCCCTTACAATTGACTACACATTTTCTCCCATCTTTCTCTCCCCTGTGAAGAGGGTATACAAGTATCAACCATCTGGCCTTTCCTTGAGTCATGTATTTTATATGGTTCCCATGTTTATGAATATTAATAAATTTATATGCCTTTTCTTGTGTTAATTTGTCTATTGCCAGTTCACTTCAGCAGACTTGAACTTTTAGAGGGGAAAAAAATTATCTTTGTCCCTATACCGTTCTCATACATCCAACAGCTTGGGGACCCTAAGTCCTCAGTCACTGATGGCCAACTCTAGCTTTTCCTCAATCAAGGATGAGAATGCTAGTAGTAACTTTATATTTCCCTCCTTATATATTTCCCTTCTCAGAGTGCTCTGACAGAAGCAGCCTTCCCCACTGATAAAGTTATTTTTTCTGACTTACAGTTAAAATAAAAAGAAAACAGATGAAATAAGAAAAAGAAATCTCTAACCTCTGAGGGCAGAGTAATAATAACATAGCTATCTGTTTCATTTGACCTAAACTTGAAGCTCATTCTTTGCTTAAGGAAACAAGGGCAATAAAATACAGACTTCCATTTGGACCCTAGAATAGGCAGCAAAAATGGAAAAGTGCAGTGTCATGGAAACAATGGGAGATAAATAAAATTAGCAAGTGAAATATTTGACACTATTTATTGGTTATTGAGAGCTTACTCCACGCAAAGCCATCTTCTGAAAGGGAGTCAAAAATCACACCTTTGTTGTTCTATGAGGTTACCTGGATGATGAGAAAGAAATGGGTAAAAACAAAACTAAAGAAGAAGGGAACCAATTAATAACTATTCTCACATAAGTTAATGACAGTAATATATGTAGCTGATGGATGGTCAGTTCCTGGCAAATAAAGTTGTGAACATAGAACAGATAAGAAAATGCAGTTTAAAATACTAGTTATACATAGCAAACTAGGAGAAAACATAAAGCAAAGAACACATGGGCTACAAAGTGCCATTTTGTCAATTCCTGAAGAGGTCTCCTCATAAAGGCTGCAAACCAGTAATAATTATTACGAATAGTAAATCTCTTCCCACAACAAAACAATTTTTAAAGTGGTGCCTACTCTCTGGAATATAATTTTTAGTACATTACTAGCTACCAAGGATAATAATGTTGATTTCTCTCATCTTATGTACCACATATAAAAATTTAGGTTTTATTAAGTCTAGTATTGGCATTTCTTTAAATAATGGCATCCATTGTGTAAGTCAAATATCTAATTTATCAAACAGGCATATTGTTGCAGGCCAAGTTTATTATGTTAATTGTGATGTTAATTACAGATATCCCCTTAGTTCAGTTTATGCTTACTATGAAAAATGACACATGGTAAGTAAATGATCATGGGTTCTCTTAAACAGAGCATTTATATTTCATGTTCACAAAGACTTCAAAGGTCATGAAGAAATACCTCCTGGAAAGATGTCCCTGCTTGATGATACATGTGTTCCAGAAATAATTGTCTTTATTTAACAATTCACTCAGTAGCCTCAACTATCTGGATGTAAACAAGTAAATAAAAAGCATTGATAATGCCTTAAAAACTAATATCAATGCCGCAAATTTCAGATACTGAAAACCCGGCATATAATCCCAGTCTATTTGTGATTACTTCACAAACAACTGCTACCAGTTCAATTATTTAAGCAAAGTGAAGAAAAAAGGCAAATTAGGAATGAGAAAAAGGAATTATACAGGTGAGTAGATGACAAGGACGGAAAAGAAATAGTCAGAAATTGTTAACAAAACTTTTGGTAAAAATAAAAATAACAATTATAAAACTATTTCTGAGAACTCAAATTAAATTGCAACCTGAAGCCATTTAGTGAAACAACTACTAGTGCTAAACCCTCTAATAGTTTTTGACAGTCCTCTCTCTTCCTCAGGTCAGTGAAATAACACTAATAATGAAGGCCCTGAATCACCGAAAGCATCTAATGCATGCCCACTATATGTGACATACCAAACTAAGGTATCATATAGTGTGCTTAAAGACAATTCCATTGAAGACTATTCAAATGTTTGTTTTGGTTTTATACATGAAAGGAGACTTTGGTTATAATAGAAATTTCTCTTCCTTGAGTCTTTAAAATTCTTAATAAAGCAAAGCAAAAAAAAGGACATTTCTGTATTCATGTTTCTGGTGACTACCAAAAAATAGAAAATGGAATTACTAAATAAGGAAATTCCTGGCTATAAAAGACAACCAACTCACAATTTTAATAAAACACTATAATATAATTTACTACAATATCTTTATCATGTATCCTTTCCATTGATTTATATTTATGTGAAGTCAAGCTTTATATGAATAGTAGATAATATTTATTAATTGCAGAAACTAAGACACTATATTCAAACAATTTTTTTTAAACTATGAAAGCTGACTGTTATTATAACTAAACATAAATATTAGATGGACTTATCTCAGACAACATGTCATTGCTTCAGAGTAGGGTGAGATATCCTAGACTGTAGTGTTTAAACTTATGCAATAATCCAAAGCAACATGTTTGTAGAAGTGAACATCTTTAATACAGCTGACTCTTTAATAAGTCAACAATTCAAAATGATACAATAGGAAAATTTTGCCAATGTATTTGTTTCCTAGTGCCGCCATAAGAAGATATCACAGTTGGGATGGTTTAAACAACAGAAATTTGTTTTCCTAAAGTTCTGGAGGCTGGAAGTCCATGATCAAGGTGCTGACAGGTTTGGTTTTTCCTGAGGCTCCTTGGATTACAGATGGTCACCTTCTTCCTATGTCCTCACATGGACTTCCTCTGTGTGCACATCCCTGTATGTCTCTGTGTGTCCAAATTTCTACTTCTTATAAGAACACAAGTCAGATTAGATTAAGGCCTACACTGATGACCCCATGTTAACTTAATCACCTTTTTAAAGGCCCTATTTCAAAATATAATCACATTCTGAGACTGAGTATTAGAACTTTAACATATGAATTTTGGGGAGACAATTCTGCCCATAATACTTTGCCTTCTGCCCCACCCCCAAATTTGTGTTCTTACATGCAATATATATTACCTCCATCCCAATAGCCCCAAGTCTTCCATATTAGCATCAACTCTAAGTCACAAATATCTAAATCAAAGGTGGTTGAGAATTGAGGTATGATTCATCCTGAGGCAAAATCGTTCTCCAGCTGTGAATCTATAAAAGCAGGTAAGTTATCTGCTTCCAAAATATAATGATGGGAAAGGAATAAGATATGCATTTCTATTTCAAGAGGGAGAAACAGAAAAGAAGAGTAATCACATAAAGCAAGTCTAAAATGTAACAGAGCAAGTTTCTTTAGCTATTAAGACTCAAGCACAATACTCATGACCCCTGGGACCACCATAATAGTAACTCTGCCTTCCAGACCCCTTGGAATGGCATTATCACCCTTGCAATCCTAGAAAACAGCCCAATCTTCTTGGCCCATTAGAACCCAGGAGAAGACAGTCTTGACTCTTGAGACCTGTGCCCTCATTCTTTCCTTTTCTTGAAGAATAACTCATGTTTACAACTTGATAACTCTATTGTCCAGTCCTATAGAATCTTGGAAATCTAACAGCCTTCCTTCATTTTGTCCCATCTCTGTAACTCTTAGTCCCAGCTGACATTATTTCTGCTAGTAGAACCCATCTCTATGCTGATAGGGCCTACTTTATCCAATAATTATACCCATACTCTCTCTATCAAATGATTATTCAGCCACATCCTTGGTGTTCTTTCCAGTACATACTTTTTCAATTTTTGCCATAGGAATAGGCTGAGACTTTTCCAAATCTTTAAGCTCTGACTCTGTTTTGCTTAATAGTTCTTCCTTTAACTCACCTCTCTTCTTTCACATTTTACTATGAACAGTAAGGAGAAATTAGCACATATCTTAAATATTTTTCTTAGAAATCTCTTCTAATAGATGTCTAAATTTATCATAAATCCTATCTTCAACAAAGCACGAGAACACATTTCAGTCAAGTTCTTTGCCATTTTATAACAAGGATCACCTTTACTCCAGTGTCCAATAACATATTTTTCATTTCTACCTGAGTTGTCACAAGAACCACATTTAATGCCCATATTTCTACCAACAGTCTCTTCAATGCGTTGTAGGTTTTTTTCTGGCATGTACCTTAAAACTCTTCCAGTCCCTAACCATCACTCAGTTCCAAAGCCTTCTACACTCAGTTCCACTCACTTCTATATTAAGTATTTGTTACAGTAGCACCCCACCTCTGGTACTAAAATCTGTATGAGTCAGGATTCTTCAGGGAAACAAATAACAGACTGTGTGTATGTGTATGTGTGTGTGTGTGTGTGTGTGTGTGTGTGTGTGTGTGTGAAGAAAGAGAGAAAGATTGATGGTAAGGAATTGCCTCATGCAGTTGTAGAGATTTGATAAGTCTAAATTGTGCAGTAAAATCGGGCAGGCTGGGAAGTTAGAAAAAAGTTGCAGTTTGAGCCCAAAGGCAGTCAGCCAGCAGAATGCCTTCTTGCTTAGAGGATGTCAGTTTGCCTTCCACCTGATTGGATGAGATCCACTCATATTATGAGCATCCAATAAGCATCTTCACAGAAACATCCAGAATAATGTTTGACCAACTATTAGGGTACTATGGTCCAGCTACATCAACACATAAATTAACCATCATGCCAAGTATCATTTCAGTTTCATAAACCGTATGCATCAGGTAGAATGATAAGATATTACAGGATTAGCAGCAGTGCTAAGGGTACAAATACTGATGATCTTTGCCTTCAAAGTAACTAGACCAAAACTACCTAAGCTTTGAAGACGGTAAAAGTAATCCTCTAAATCTTACTTATAACATCATGACCTGGGGTTAGGTGATACAGTCTAGGATTCAGTCACTGTCTAGCCTGAATTCTGCCCTGAAAGCCCTAAAACCGAGAGTACAGCCTATGAGCAGTTAGTTGTATGATCCATATAACTTAGCCTGGGTTTCCTTAACTGTTCAGAGGGTGAAGTAGAAGACAGGCTTTCTTCTATTTTGAAAATACTAATACTTAAGAGTATCATCGTCAAATAATTCAAGGAGTCTTTCTTAAGTTGAAAAAATAGATATGTGCAATATTTTTATGTGAGCAATAATGATACATAATTCAGTGAAGTACTCATTTTGCATTTTTTAAAGTTTTTAAAATAGTCTTATTATTTCTTCACATGTCCTTACCTGGTTCCCCCATGACAAATCATACATATTCTGACTAGCACTCACTTTGATCTCATAGAGTAAACCAGTCAAATATGAGGATTAAAATAAAATCCAGTTAATAAGATTAATAATAATAATTTATAAGTTATACTTTGACTCTAAGGTTTTTTTTGTTTTGTTTTTTTTAAGATTCAAATCCTCATAAGTAACTTATGGAGTAGGAAGGATCAGAGATCATTTTCACATCTATCAGAAGGAAAAGCTCAGACTGAGATTTCATATGTTTCCCTGGGCCCCCTCTGAATCAGCGTCAGTATTGGTATTGAACTTCCTTGGACTCAATGTCATCACTCTGGGCACTCGATTATGTGTTTAGGGGACGAATCCCATTAGATGGCATGTGCTGGATGAATCACTATTACAGAGGGAATTTAGCCATACGTATGCATAACAGGAATTAAACATGCTCTTCACAGAGCCCAGAAAATGGCTTTTATATCTACTCATGTTAATTAGGAAATTACTGAAAATATTTCCCATATTTAAAACAGCAGCACTCCTCATTGATATGCCACTCTCTCCTTATATGGCAACCCTGATATGAATCAGAGATGAATAATAATCCATCACTGTCAAAGGTAAATTACTGCCTAGAAAAAAAAGCAGCCTGACATTTAAAGCATTGAAAAATAGTCAGCTAGCCCCTCCCCACCATGCAATCCTCAAACTGTGGGAAAGCAAAGGTGAAACCACTTGGGGACCAGAGCTGGGGAGATCATGTTCCACTCATGTGGGCAACACCACTGCAGACAATGAGGATCATTTGGAAGGAAACATTCTTTGATCATATCTCCTAGGTCTACCATGGTTTTACACATGTAATTCCTTTCTTTCTTTTTTTTTTTTTTTGAGTTGGAGTCTCACTCTGTCACCCAGACTGGAGTGCAGTGGCACACTCCCGGCCACCGCAGCCTCGACCTGCTGGACTCTGGCGATCCTTCCACCTCAGTCTTCCAGGTAGCTGGAACTACAGGCGTGCACTACCACGCCTGGTAAATTGTTTGATTTACTGTAGAGATGAGGTCTCGCCAAGTTGCCCAGGCAGGTCTCAAACCCGCGGGCTCAGGCAATCCACTCACAATCCACTCACAAAGTGTGGAATTACAGGCTGAGCCACCGCGCCCAATTTACACGTTATTTCATCTGATTCTTATAGCAACTCTAAGGTGCTGATCATCTCTCTTTTATAGCTCATGAAAGTAAACCTCCACAAAATTAACACTGTGCTCAGGGTCTCACTGCTAGTAAAAGAGGGAGTCAAGATTGACAAGCAAAGTCTATCTGACTTCAAAGCTTATGTTATTTTTACTGCTCCCTCCTGCTCGTGCTACTTGGGATACAGAAGATATTTTGGTGGGACATAACATGAAGGAGCAAGGTCCACTGACACACTAGATATACATAGAGGCCCTGGTAAATAAAATTACATAAAGTTTCCATGCTTCAGTCTGCACCACCATATAATGGAGCAATAACTGCCTACCTAATAATGTTAAAGAGATTAAATGAGATACTCCTCACATAAAGTCACAGCATGTGGCACATACTAAAGATATATATGAGAACCAGAAGGTTTCTTCCTAAAACTTTAAGATCTGAAAATATGAATATGCTTAATAGAAATATATACCAGTCATCTTGTCCATCTCTCAGTAAGGTTTTACTTAAAGTAGTCTAGAAATAAATATTGTATTCATCCTGCAGATATAAAGGCAATTATTATTGATACCAGAATGAGTCTGAAGTTAAACAGTAAAGTAGAGGGTATCAGTCTTTAATTATGCCACCAACTACCTTCCTCTCTGACCTGTTTACTGTGTGTTCTGTTTCTAAGTGTGCCTCTTGTGAGCTTATGGATTCTTCCTGTTGTATAAAAGAGTGACTCAAATTATATAAAATACTATGCTGGTGACTTAGAGTGTTGCTACCACAACATCTGTGACTTGGTAAAAATGAAACAGTTGAAAAAAAGGAAGCTCTTTATTTATGGAAAATATATGTTGAGATCTAGGGTCAGATTGTTTTGATTATAATACAGGCTCTGTTTGCCGCATTAACACTGAGCAAGTTGTCTAATCTCTGTCAACCCAAGCTTCCTCCATTGTAGACGGTGATAATAACAATATCATCCTCAAAGGGTTGTTATAAGCATTAAACTAAGGAAGCAAAGTGCTTGGCATAGTGGCTGCACATAGTATGAAATACATACATTTTAGCTCTTACTGCTGGAATGCTAAAATCCATGTCATTAAGTCAAAGAGAGTCTTTTAAGAGCAATGGTCAAACATGGAGGGCTGTGCATCTGCAGAAAAAGCTGTACTAGGATTCTGTCAACCATCCTGATACAGGAAACAAAACTGTACTGCTTTCTTATAAGGACATACCGTTAAATTTATTCTTCTCTCTGACTCCACCTATAGATGCCTGTATAGAAAATCTCTACCACTGAATTAGTCTGTCAATAAATACTTATTTATTAAGCACCAACAGTTCCAGGCTAGATGCTTGAGAAAATAACAATGAACAAGACTAACATGATACCTGACTTCATAAGAAATATGTTCTAGTATGGGAGAAAACAACAAGAAAAGTAGATAAAGAAGTAATAATCAGTTTTTGATAAATGATGCAAAGGAAAAAATAAACAAATAAAGAAATAAACAAGGTAAAGAATGATGGGCATAGGAGTGCCTACTTAGAGTGGATGGGGGTTCCTCTCTGAAAAGGAGGCTTGGAAGACAAGAGGTAGACAGTTACAAGTAGTCAGGGTAAGAAATTTTTTTAAAAATTCAAAGGGCACTCACTATGGTCCTAAGGCAGGAGAGATCACTGTGTTCAAGGCACTAAACACTGAGAGCGGCCAACAAAGAGAAAAAAGGAACAAAAAAGAGGTCATATTAGTACAGTAGGAGCCAAGTTGTGCAGAACTTTGAAGGATGTACTATACATTTCACCGTGTTGAAGTGAAAAGGGAAAAAAGACACTAGAGAAAATTGTCTCCAAATTTGTTGAGTTTACTCAAGAATGCGAAATGATTATAATCGGAAATGCATGGAATAGCAGTGCATTCAGTGAGGGAAAGGTAAAGGGAAGTTTTTTTTGTTTTGTCTTGTTTTTTTGAGTCAGAGTCTTACTCTGTCACCCAGGATGGGGTGCAGTGGCACACTCATGGCCATCACAGCCTCGACCTGCTAGGCTCAGGCAATCTTTCCATCTCAGCCTTCCAAGTAGATGGGATTACAGGGGTGTGCCACCATGCCTGGCTAATTTTTTCATTTATTGTAGAGATGAGGTTTTACCAAGTAGCCCAAGCTGGTCTCGAACCCATAGGCTCAGGCAATCCTCTCACCTCAGCCTCCCAAAGTGCTAGGATTATAGGCGTGAGCCACTGTACCCAGCTGGTAAAGGCAAGTTTTTGTTAGCATAAAGGGACAGGTTTGTGTAAGCTGCTTAGAAACAGAGTTCATTGGTTCCAGAGCCTCAAAGCCAGAGTTGTCAGTTCATTGGTGAAGATGCTATTACTGGGCAAGTGTCCTGAGAGAATATTATCCAAATTACTTCAGTCCTAAAGAACATCTAGAAATAAACATTGTCAAAGTAGGAATTGTGCGAAAGACTTGAAAGTGTTTCTTCTGAGATTTTCAGAAAGTCTTTGGAAACAGATCTAATCTCACCCATGTAAGCATGAGCCTTCTTTCCTTCCTGGCCCTGTTTTGTCTAAGTTGACAAAAGTGATTTCATCCTAGTATCTGCAAATTTTGCAAATGCAAGATCAATGAAGAGTCATCAGATGGTCTAAGTAAGGGGGTAATGTGGATGTGACCCAACTTACCTTCGAAAAACCTCACTTTTACATGAGGGGAAGAATGGTCTTTAATGGTGCAGTGGGAGAGTAAGAACCAGTTAAGCAGCTGCAGCAGTGACAGTTATAAGGAAACAGTGCCTTGTATAAGGAACTGATAACAGGAAGGGAGATAATAAAGAAAAGAGAGATATAATGGAAGATCAGTGATGAAACTTACTGATAGAATGTTGTGGGGTGAGGAAAAGAGAGAGAACAAAAATAACTGAAGATTCTGGCTTGTGTAGCTGGCCAGTCAGCCCCAGTGGAAGCCAACGCAGTGAGCACAGCCAACACCAAGCGTTGGCTCTTCAGGAAGGTTCTGACAAAAATACAATAGAGAGGCTTTGTGAGGTTGCAGTTGTTTTTGTTTTTCCTTCTGTATTTTTTTCTTTGCTTTTCCTGCCTTAATAAGCTTTTGACAAGGAGCTTGGCATTGATGTCTTGGTGATTGAATATAAATATGCTTAATTCATTACAGGCAGAGATAAAGGAACTCAGCTATCCCTTAAGGGTCATCATCTAGATATGATTATATTGTCAATTGGAGCCAGGTCTCTGGAGGCAGCCAATCGATCTGCCAGCTCACAAGCCCCTCCTCGTCTCCCCACATTTGGATGCAGCACAAATTTCCTGCTTAGAATCTCTATTCCAGCAGCCCTGTGTTAACCACACTCTGAGCTTCTAATGTCGGAAAACAGTCTAAGTGACTGCCTAAAGAAAAAAAAATAATTAAAATGTTTTTATCTGTTCTTGAGACTTATCCTAAGCTAATACATTGATTCAACCACTGTTCCTGTGAATGGTATTTTAAAATCAACACCCCCTAGGCCCCATGAAGACTGGGGTGTGGGTAGAGAAAAATCCTTAGTTCCCTTTGTGCCTTGACACTTATCTGTTATAATAAATAGGAAGATATAAATTCTTGGGTCTCTCTGCTCTATTAGTAGAAAGTCCAGTATTGGGCAGAAAAGCATATTGCAATTTAGAAAGAGTGAAACAAATTTAAGTGCTCTATGATCCAAAGTCATTTCCACCTTTCCATATTTAAGCTAAATTCTCTCTCTCAAAAACAAAAAAAAGCCATCCGAATGAATGAGCCAGTCTAATTGTTCTTCAGGGAGACTTGCCTGGTAGCAAGGTATGGAATACATGGACTACAACTGATTCCTCGCACACACATATCTCCCCCTAGTGACTGGGGAGGTAAAAAGACTGAATGCCCTAAACCTGTTATGGCAAGCAAACTTAGCAAACTTATTGGTAAGATTTGGCCACCATCAGTAGACACACCTTTGTAGTTGGTCTTAGATGTCACTTTGAGATCAGGAAGAACTTTTCAGAACTCGTTTTCACAATACTTATAGGAGATTCCGCATCACCTTATGCCATCAACACATGAATCTGAGACTTGGTGGCTTGCCCATCAGGGTTCAAAACTCCTGATTCCCAGTGTGTCTCTCCTAATGAATGTGAGATTGTATACCACCACTAAAAATACGGGAAGGATCTCTTTAATGGCATGAAAAATAAACAACTGTAGTTACCTTGCAAGTTTGTGGTCTCTCCTAAGTTTCATAAGGTCACTATCTGTCTGTTGCCTAGCACCTGCTGATCAATCTGCAGCAAAGTAAATACTTCAAAAACATATTGATCGAATTAATGAATTATTCTTTGTCATGCCTAATTTAGACAACTGACTTCAATTCTCAGTTCCATATTATGGATTTTACGGTGTGTCCAGAAGTGTTGACCAACTGCAGGAAAGTGACTAGAAAGTTTGTTATATTAACAACATAAAAGTCAGCAGTGGAATCTAGGAATAAAATGAGGGAATGGTCACATTCTTTATGGATTTGACAATTATGATGTTTGTAGAGAAGTTAGACTTATTCTAGATCTTCAAAAGGCAAAACTTAGAATAAGTTCATAATCGGAACTATCTAAAAATTAAACATCTACCTTGGGAAAAAGTACAGGTATCACTAGTACACACATCCAGACCACAGTTCAATGATTACATCTACCTGAAATGTTAGAGAGGATACCTTGCACTAGCCTAAGACCCCTTCTTCCCAGAACGTCATGGCTCAGTAACTTTATTCTATACAAGAAAAGCTATGTTTTGGCTTGTTTGTTTTAGATAGAGAATGACGTTTATAAAGTATGTTCTAACAGTTTAGTTTGGCATATGGTGGGATATCTTTGATGAGATAAAGACAAAAGCATGTAATTAGGTTTGAAGTCATAAATATTTTAATTAGGGTAATAAAAGTGAGTATAAATAAGAAAGTACTTGAGGGACATAGGAGAAATACTCCAATTTACGCACTTGCGTGATTAACTGAAGGTGCTAAAAAAGTGCAGGATGTAACCACACTCTAGGCACACATGAGCAAAGGTATGTTGGTAACAGTGGTAAAATTTTATAAAATGCAGGTGAGGACTAGCTTTAGAGGAAAAGTTCAAGTCTGATTTTAAAATCAAAAGTTTAGTGTAAAATATGATGTGAATGGAAACACCTGTCATAAGGCCAGACATTGGTCTCAAATTCCAGAGGAAGTTTAAAGCTTAAGTAGTGTAATAACTGTTAGAAAAGGAGGAGGAAGAGAGGGAGCAGGCAGAGGAGAGGTATATCAGCAGTGTCAGAGCATAGGCTTAGGACAAAGAGAGAAATGTACTCAAATTTTGGCTTCAACACTTTTTTTTTTGAGTTGGAATCTCACTCTGTTGCCCAGGTTGGAGTGCAGTGGTACACTCATGGCCACCCCAGTGTCGACCTGCTGGGCTCAGGCGATCCTTCTGCCTCAGCCTTCCAAGAAGCCGGAAACACAGGTGCATGCTACCACACCCGGCTAATTTTTTGATTTACTGTAGAGATGAGGTCTCGCCAAGTGGCCAGGCTGGTCTCGAACCTGTGGGCTCAGGAAATCCTCTCACCTCAGCCTCTCAAAATGCTGGGATTACAGGCTTGAACCACTGCGCCTGGCCAGCACTTTTTAACTTAATCATGTGTCTGTTAGAACAGGTAGCATTTACTGTGTGCTTACTCTGTGCCAGACACTGCCTACAGTGTTTTACAAGCACAGCAGTCAGTAGAAGAAAACACAATCCATCCATTCAGAACAATTAAACCATGGTAATTTAATAGCACAAAATATTGTGTGGCTAAGAAAAGCAAAGATTACTTCTGTATCTATAGACCTGAAGAGATGTTCACTATTCAGTGTAGGTACCAAGAAATTGATACAATTTGACTCTACTACAAGAAAGTTTAAAAAGGAACACAAATTAATATATACAGGTATATACTATCTATGATCTATTTACAAATTTCTCTCATATTTCAAATCCAAATTTTTCAGGAAATCCTTTTGTTCTCTCTTTAACACAAACCCAATAGCATACATAAATGTCTAGAGAACTAAATCATCAAGCTGTTGATTAGTTTAGAAAGCAGAGGGCATCGGAGTGGGACATTTAAAAACCGAAACAAAATAACAACAACAAAATGTCCTCCTAGCAAAAACTCCAGCATGTTATAATTTATATCAAAATATAGAACATAAAATTTCATCCATAATATTATTGAAAAATCCAATTATTAAATATGCACATAAACACTAGTTACTAACATTTTAATGAAACTATTGATTAACAAGATGATGAGATTATGATGGATTTTAGTCTTACATATCTATTGTTTTAACCTTTTTTCAATATTATAATTTTTAAAAATGAATCCCTATTCTTTGCCTGAATTTAAAGGTCAACAAAGATGTATGGCTAGTGAAGAGCTTAGAGTATTTATTCTCAGGTTTAATACTACACAATATGAAAAAGTAAATGGAAATGTCAAGTATTAAGTACGTGGGGGTTGGAAAGCTGGTACAAATCCACTGCATAAGGTGGGCTTTTTGGTGGGGGTGGGGGGAGGTCATTTTCCATGTCAGTAATACACACAGACTCAGCTCTGATAAGAACAGGATGACATTACTCTCTGCCTTCTGCTCTTTAATCCTCTGCCTCATCAGATGGGCTCTGAGCACTTTATTCAATGTTAAAGGTCAATTTCCTCTTCTGGTAGGACATGTTTGTCTAATAAAATATGTGCACAGCTTTACATGTTAAAAAGCAAATAAAGTCAGTTGGCTTCAACCAAGATTATTTCATCCACAGAATCAACTAAGAGACTTTGCCACAGAGACACTTTGCAAGAATCTATTAACGTCTCAGGTTCTCGCTTAGTTCACAAATGGCAGATGTTTAGAAAAAACTCCACATCTCCAGCTGGCAGCTCTCCACTTGGAAATCTGATTCTCATCTTAAACTATATATATCCAAAAGCAACCTCCTTATTCTCCCACCTCCACCCAAACATACTCTACCAAATTCTTCCTCATCTAGTAAAGGAAAACTTTATCCTTCTGATGGTTAGACTAAGATGTCTAGATTTATTGTTGATGGAATTTCTGTTTTTTCACATCCCAAAGCCAAAGTCGGGAAATCCCACTGACTCTCCCCTTGAAATATATGCAAATTATACTGGTTTCTTACCTGTCCACTGCGACTACCCAGATCTAAGCAGTCATAACTTCTTGCTTGGACAAATAATCATAATAGCTTCATAGCTAGCTCACTGCTTTCTCTTTTGGGCCCCAACAGTCTGTCCTGAACACAGAAACCACAGTGATGGTTTTAAAAGGTAGATCCCATTTCATACTGTGTTCACAACCCTCCAGTGATTCCTAATTCCTGCATCCTGTCCCTGTAAACTATGCAAACATTCTCTTATAACCCCACTGACTTTTCCCATTGAAAATACTCTGCTTCAGCTATTCCCTCCAACTGTAATGTTCTTATTTGGTATTTACATTTCTAGCTTCCCCTTTTAGTTTCAAAGGTGACTTTCTCAACAAGGCCAACTGTAATTACATCACATAAATGGCAACCATTCTTGATCTCCATTATCTTGCTCTAATTTTTTTGTTTTGTTTCACAGCACATATCACCTTCTTACCTTCTCAATTCACTTAGTTATGAGGTTTGTTATATATTTTCTATCTCACCCGAGCTAGAATGTAAGCCCCACAGGAACAGAGATCTTTGTCTATTCTTATTACTGATGTATCCTAGGAACCTAGAACATAACCTCTACAAAAATATAGGTCCTCAACAAATACTGTTTAATATTTATATTTAATAAGGATAATAATTTAAAGATTTTTGTTTTGTTTTATTATACCAACTAGGAATGTACAATGAAAAAATATTTTGTCTTTCTCTTTCTGCCAGGAGAACTCTTAAGGACTCATTAGGAATGTCACTAAAGAAAACAACAACAACAACAAAAGGAGTAGATCACTATAACACCAAAATATGATAATCCTCAAAGTCAAGCGTGAGTTCTTAGTCTCGATGACAAATCTTCTTACAAAATCATTCCTCTAGATATTCCAGAATGTCCTGAGGTTGTTAATAGCAAATATAAGAGAATTTATTTTCTATAAAGATGATATTCTCAATAGGCTATGTCTACATCACTAACTTATTACTGAAATGCAACACAATAAAATACTGAAGACGAAATTATCTTGAATATGTTTTTGAGATGTCACTGATAACTCAGAAGGCAGTGGTTTGTTGGTGATCACCATTAGAAACACACAGTAGAGGTGAGATAGTTACTAGTACATTTCAAGGGACAGAGTGATGAATCACTACTTTTTAAAAACACATCTTGTTAGCAGGGGACTCTGCTGTCATAGGATTGGCACTTCTGCTCTCATAGGATTGGCACCCATAATCAGATATGGAGAACAGCAATCCTGATTTCTGATTCCTCTGTATTCCTTCTCTAGTAAAAGAAAATTGGTTTCATAAGGAATCCAAGCCTACTAAAGGCTAATAATTTATGAGAAATTCCAGGTAGACTTTTTCTTCAGGTTGCAAGTATAGCAGTTTCATTTGTTCTATGTGTGTCCTTACCTACTAGGACTTGGCTAGGATAAAGCTCTCCAAAGTCTCGACAAACAAACTTTATCAGTTAGACACAGAAATTGCTGCAATCCAGTACTGAAGATGTTTCTATAAACTATGTTCATATTTCTAAGCTCCAAAGATAAATAAAATTTCTCTAAGTTTCTCATTCTAAGAAGATATCGTGCTCTCTACAGACCTGTCCTTTATTTCACTCAGAAAATTTTCTAAAACCTGCTTCTACAATGCCTAGTTTGAAATGCAATTTAAATAAACTCAATAGCTAAGAGTGAGGAGCTGCAGTGTAATTCAACCAATAGAGCTTAAAATCCCTAATGATCTAATTAAAAGCAGGTTAAAGAATGTTGTACTTGACTTTTTGCTTCTTCAGATACCTCACACTTGATCAAAAAGCATAGAATGTTTAATGTTATTAACACATTTCAATACCATCAGTTTCAGATCTGAAATAAAACCCAAATTAAGGATCACAACTCTATGCTGATTTTTCCTTTAAGAGACAAGCCACACTCCTGTATGTAAAGCATGATCTTATGCCTGATATTTGGTTCCCTTAGAAATAAATAACTATAGCACCAAGTTAGTGACAGCTGGGGGAGCACAGGATTTTGAAATAAAAATCCAAGTGAGGATATTAAAAGCTAAATTTGCTTACATGTTTTCATCTGGAATATTAATGTACAATGTTACAATGTTTTTATGATGATAAGTCACTTTTTCATAAGCTGCTAAGGAAAAAAAAATTCCTATGTGTGTTTCTAACCTAAGAACTTTTGGTGTTGACGTTCTTACAGGGGTGCATATGTTTTTTCACACTGTGAATAAAAGCTAAATAAAAATTCAAAACTTTTGGAAGAGGTAAACCCACTTGTGCTGATTTGTTTGGATTTTTATCTAATTTCATACTAGAGATTCTGAATATTGACCTAAGGTCTATCAATATCTAATGGCAATGGCAAGAACAAGAATTGGTAAGAGCATTAATTATTAATCTGCATATAATTCCTTGCTCAAAATGAAATTATCATTTGATCAATATAAGGCCTTCCATCATTCCTTCTGTGTGTATTTTATTTATTTATTTTATTTTTGAGTCAGGGTCTCACAATGTCACCCAGGCTAGAGTGCAGCAGTACAATCATGGCTCACCTCAGCCTTGACCACTGGGCTCAGGAGATCCTTCTGCCTGGGACTACAGGTATGCACTACCATGTCTGGTTAATTTTTGTAGAGATGTGGTGTTGTCTAGGCTGGTCTTGAACTCCTGGGATCAAGCAGTCCTCTTGCCTCTGGCTGGGATAACAGGTGTGAGTCACCACACCTGGCCAAAATTCCTTCTGAATATTTACTTTTATTTACTTTCTTAATAATTACAATGATCATGTTCAAAGATTGTTTTCTTACTTAAACTAGTAGCTTTGTGAATAAAATATAAATAGAAACTCAATAAAAGTGGCAATTGCTTTTGTCTTTAGAGATAACCAGTAAACATTCAAGATATTGTAGAATTACATAATTTTTCTAAGTTGTACTGTCTATCCAGATATAACCACTGAATGTTGATTAATGAATGTTTGGTAACAATTAAAGAAAATGCAATATTAAGTTTTTGATCCATAAGACCCTAGATGAGTTTAGTTTTTACTTTTTTTTTTCCTTTCCATGTTGTTAAATAGACACACATGATTGCCTTTGACTGGGCATCAGGATAGCTTGTACATAGCTCCATTCACATTTTCTCCACACAAATTCAAGAATAATTCTTTCTGGCACACAAAAATGTAACATCATTAGCAGCAGCATCTTTAAACAATGAGCATCATAAAAATCAACCTGTGAAGAAAGAAGAAAAAAGGCTGATTTTCACTGATGTGATGCAGACTTTGAAATTATGCAGGTAAGTATCCAAACAAAATATAATACATGAGGAAAAAAGACCCCCCCCAAAAAAAGAGAGAAAATAAAGTATCATGAGCCTCAGCTTTATGAAAGCAATAGGCACACTAGAAATAGTTATTATGAAAAATAAAAAGAAAATTCTTACACTAATCAAAGGGTGAAAAGGGCTAAGGTTTAAACACATTAAAATGAGGCCATGGAGTAATTTCAAAATTAAGTGAAATGAATCACAAAAGTAGGCAAATGTCTTTTAGAACACAGAGAAAACTACCTAGGAAGATTAGAAGGAGTGTCTTTTCAAGTGCAGCATATCAGATAGACCAGAAGGACCCACAAGGGGGCTGCCTGGTAAACGCAATGGACAGACGTTGCTAAACATTCAAATGAATGCCCTGCTATAATGATCACAGAACGAATAAGATGCAGACATTGCAGAGAGGAGTTTAATTCCAAGAGTGAGGGAGGGAATAAAAACGGAGAAGCAGAATGGAAATCAATATTAATGCCAGAATGGGTGATCAAAGCATCACAACTCAACGTCCAGACCCTGGGCTGTGAAGCTTGAAATAAATGAAAAAATACATATGCAAAATCCTTCATTTATTTTTCAGCCTGAGCTTCGAGGAAAAAAATAAGCAGGATTGAACTGCTATAGAGAGAGGCTGCCTTAATTTTCCAGAGAGGTCTGAATGCCATTTGAGACTACTCTAGGACAGTGACCTTGCAGAAGACAGGGTAGGAGCTAACAAAGAAGGGAAGGTGGGCTTGGAAGTGAAGACACACGTTACTGGCAGTGTTGAGGATAGACACTTATGCTCTGACCCCAGTGGTGAGGTTGAAAGTCAAGACCAGAGTATTCAGGTTTTACACTGCACAAGACACACACCTTCTTCCCCCTTATTGGCCTTCATACATAACACCACAAAACATTACCCTGGGAAAATGCTGAACTGAAGAGGAAAATAATCAGGGATTCATCAAATTTTAGAGTTGGAAGAAAACTTTGCAAGCATTTAATAGGACCTCTTTATAGCTAGATGAATAAACTAATAACCAGAGAGGGAAAGTGTGTAGTTGATTTAGCAGCACAGCCAGGATTAGAACTCGGTTGTTGGAACTTGTATTTTGCCTATTCCGTATGCTTACAAAGGCCCAAGTCCCAAGGCCCAGCTCAGTGGTCCTCAAACTTTTGTTTGCAGCAGTCATTTGTAGGCTTGTCAAAAAGCAATTACAGACACAGTGGCCCTAGCTCAACAGCAGAAGACAGCAAGTAGATCTGAGCCAGATAGAATTATTCTGGCTCGCACATAGCACAACTGCCTTAAATCCAAAGCAAGAAATGTTAATCGAGGTCTTTCTGTGCATAAGTTTCTACCAGATGATGGAACATCAACAATGACAAAAACACTGTCCTCAAAGAATTTTTCATCTAATAACCACACTTCTTATTTCAGGTCAAGTACCCAGTGGGCACTTGGTAAATATTAGTTGAAAATGTTGGTGCTAGCCCCTGCCGGCTGGTACTTCACAGATGTCCAATAGCAGAAAGAAATAATACCTCTCCAAATATAAAATGGGTTGCAAACTCCACACAGATGCACAGAGTAGAAACAAGGATGGGTCATTATGGTTATAAGCAAGGCGCTGATAGTGAGTATCTATGCGGTGATTTTTAAAAAACAGAAACAAAAAAATTGGGCTCTAGACCAATTTATCCCACCCCTATGTTAAAACAAAACGCAAAGCAGTTAGAAGGTTTTCGGGAAGAATAATTCTGGAAGAAGGTGCCTAAATTTGACTCCCGCAGCCTTCTCTGCCCACACGCCAGTTTAGAGGAGCCAGGGCTGGCAAAATCAGCATGCCATGGTTAGGCTCCCTTGGGGAATCACTGGGAAGGGACAGACACACAAGTCAGGCCTGACGACTTTAGAAACTGAAGTTCATATGCATCAAATACAGAATAAAAAGCCCACCTTTCAAATCCCAGAGCCAGCACAGGCAAGGAGATGGCAAAACTCTGGATGGTGTGGTGACTGTTTTTAAGTTACTCCTTGGGCCTGCATGTGACTGTCGTGTGGGCATGTCTAGCACAAAAGAGCGAACTCTGGAGAAAAATGGATGTGTAGCAGACCCAGAATGGGCCCTCCTTCCTCTCACTGTCTCATCAGGGTCCTCTCAATTTGATTGACACCGAATGCCCCAAGTCTGGACTCCTAAATTCAGCTCCTACTTGTTTATTTGACATTTTGTTAACATTTAAGGAAAAATAAAAAAAGGAAACAAAACCAAAACCAAACAGAAACACTCTTTCTTTTATTCCTGGGTATTCTCGCTTATTCTCTCAAATACTAAAGGTCCAGATTAAGCCTCCCAGAATCCTTTGGGAAGGACCATTCAACTCAGTCCCCACTTCCGTTCCACAACTTAATTGTCCACAATTTAAGTGATTCGTGTAATGTATGGCCTCACCTACTGAGACTCAGATGATCAATTCCGCCACATAAAGAGATGTTCATAATTTCCTCCAATGGTGGTGGGTTTCCTTTCCAGCACAGTACATCGGTTCAGTTCACTAAAGCCTTATGCAAAACTTTGTTAGCTAGGATAATTTATCTTAACTACTGCAACAAACACTGAAATCTCAGTGGCCTCGTGTAATGAGGGGTTATTCCTTGCTCACATAAAGTTCCAAGCAGGTCAGAAGGGCCCTCCTCAATCAAGGACTCAAGGACCCATAAACCTGTCATCCATGTACACACACCGCTACCACATGATTCTACCATCTCCACATATGGCCTTCAAGGTTGCTGAGGCATGGAAAGAGAGACATAAGACATCACGCTGACTCATGGTGACCTCCATTCAGAAGTAACATGTCACATTCCTGTTCAATGGCTGGAACTATTTCCACAACTTCACCCGATTGCAAGAGAGGTCAGTAAAAGCAGGGACGATAATAGAATATTTAATGTGCACAAATTCTGCTATGACATCAATTATTACTTACATATAATAATAATTAACATATATTATATCTGGAATGACCTTTCTCATTTTTCATAGTCTACCTTTCAATAGTTGTTATCCCTGTTTTGGGTGGTAGGGAATAATCTCTTCTCATGTTTCACTGAAGTAGTTGGATAAAATGAAAATCATTAAAAATCATTTTTTTTAGTGGGAGTCTCACTCTGTCACCCAGGCTGGAGTGCGGTGGCATGTTCACGGCTACCACAGTCTTGACCTGCTGGACTCAGAATATCCTTCAGCCTCAGCCTTCCAAGGAACAACTCTTCTTTTGCCTTTGTATATACTAAGGATCAGAAACTAGACAAGGTTAAGAAAAAGAACTTGTGGTAAACAACCAGAAAAGGGGTGAGAAGAATATAAAGTGAAAAAATAGCAATTGGTAATATCTCTGATGAACATTCGCATGGATCTACGGCTGGATGTAACCATCTTAAAGCACACATAAAACACTGCTATTGTAATGTGTCCCTCAAAGCTAATGTGTTGAAAACTTGACCCCATTGTGGAAGTGCTGAGAGGTATGGACTAATAGGTGTTTGGGTTATAGGGGAACTGCCCTCACGAGTGGAATAATGCTGTTATTTTGGGAGTGAGTTACTTATGGGCTCAAGCCGTTCTTGCTCTCTCTTGTTTTCTCTTTGTCCTTCCACCATAAGGGGACACAGCAAGAAGGCCCTCACCAAATGCTGGTCCCTTAATCTTGGACTTCCCAGCCTCCAAAAAGGTGAGTCAATAAATTTTTGTTCACTTTAAATTATCCAGTCTCAGGTGTTATTACAGAAATACAAACCGACTAAGGCACACACATATATACACACACCCAAAAGTAGCCAAAATTATAATTTTTATATTGTCAGTGTGTGCACATATGTTGGTTCTACTTAATGCCTCCAAATAAACAGAATCTAAGTATTATCTTGTTGGCTTATCCCCTTTACTTTTTAATGTTCTTAGTTGAAAGTACTGACTTGCTGGGCACGGTGGCTCATGTCTTTAATCCCAGCATTTGGAAGGCTGAGGCAAGAGGATTGCCTGAGCCCAGGGGTTCAAGACCATCCTGGGCAACATGGCGAGAACTCATCTCTATATAAATCAAAAAATTAGCCAAGCATGATGGAACACTCCTGTAGTTCCAGCTACTTAGAAGGCTGAAGCAGAAAGATGGCCTGAACCCAGCAGGTTGAGGCTGCAGTTGCCCTGAGCGTGCCGCTGTACTCCAGCCTGGGTAACAAAGGGAGACCCCAACTTAAAATCAAACAAACAAACAAAAAAAGAAAGTACTGACTTAAGAAGGTTAAAGATAAGATATGCTTCATATCATTCTTGAAGCTCTTGAGCACAGGGCTTTTGAGTTTATAAAACAAATTCTTTCAACTTAAAAAAAAAATTTCAATGTATCCTTTAATTCTAGGTGAGTGCCAATTAATGCACAATGGCTTGGGGAAAGTGGGTGAGGGATTTGTTTATCATCCACCCACCTACCAAATATTTATTGAATGCCTACCATGTGCCAGCCACTATTCTGAATGCTATGAATATAGCAGTGAATAAAAAACTCCTGTCTTCATGGAACTTACTTTCTGGAATAAATCTGGCTTTCCTTGTTTGTAATATTATTTTCTAGTTGGTCCTTTTCTTCAGTCTTGCTTTTCTATTTTTTCCCTGCCAGGTCAACCCCAAATGACCGTGATAGGCTTGTTTCCAAACACTACACTATCTCTCATTCCTCCCATACTGTCAACTGAGGTTGACACCTTCCCTGTAATCGAGGTGGTCGGCTGACTTGTTTCTTGGAAGTTTTGTCACCTACTGTCAGGGCAATCACATTTTAAGAAATAGTACATTCTACAATTGACAACTTGAATATTATTTTCACATTCTGTTTTACGTGGTTCACTGCTCGGTCAGCCTGGTAAGACCACAGCTCGGGTCTGACTGTGTGATTTGCTTTTTCTACTCCCACCTCATGCCAATGAACACCTTTGAAAAGTCAGCTTCTGAAGGTAGACCTTTATGCAACGCCTTTATCCTAGTATCTTTATTTTCCATCTTTCATTCTTTCTCACTGTTGTTTATTCCAGGACAAGTAACATATCATGGCAAGATCCAGGGTGAAAGGAAACCAGATTCTATTCTCATCCTGGCAACTAAATACCTCTGTGACTTTAAGCAAAGCATTCTCCTTGTTTTGTGCTTCAAGAGGATTCCCAGTCTACAGTTTCTGAGCACACTGCATTTTCTCCCTTTTATTTCCATAGGGCCTTTATGGTGATAAAGACTGCATGCGATACTTAATTTTTTCCCCATAATAGATTCTTTCTCATAGCCCTTTTTCGTAGTATGCTATCATTCTTGTTAGGCTGTATCTTAATTTTTGCTAAAAATGAAAGGTTATAGTTCATCTGACTGCTTACCGGGGTATTTTACATTAAAATCAAAAGCCTCACATTTTTCTAAGTGTTTTTCTAAATATAGCTTTTCCTACCCTCCTCCCACTCTACCGTTCATCAGGTGATGACCAGTTACCCACTTTCTGTTCATCCTGCCAACCCACTCATGTCTCCAGAAATCACTCATCACACCCTTATTTGTGAGCTGCTCTCCTAAACAGATGCTCACCAAACGCTCTCCCCTCTTTTTAGTTGTAATTCCTTGACTATGCCCACAATCCCTACTCAAACACTCTCCTTTACCATGACAGCTTTCCCAGCCTATGGGAACAGGACGCATTCACTTGAGATCTCCATGTCTAAATACACAATACCAAGACTCCTTTTGATTTTTAATAGATTAAATCTTTAGTTTCAGCACAAGTGGAAGCTTCATTTAACTATTACATACTTGAAGTATGTCTTATTGTCCTTTGTTTTATTCTTGTTGTCTTAATTCCTTAAAGATAGGGTCTAAGAAAATTCAACAGCTTTACCTGCCTAGTACTAAAACATACACACACACACACACACACACACACACACACACAAACACACACATGCAACACTGAGATGTTTGCTTGTTTTGTTTTAATTTATATGATCTTTAAATGGTTGGCAATAAACCACAATAAGGCATCAATATACCTTATTGTAATGGCAGCTTCCTCTTTTAATAACTCAATGAATCTTTAAATCACCAACACCACATTTAGCAATAGCCACCAGGCAAAAGATGTCTCTACTAGTATGTGTTTGTGTAATTCATTAAGAGAAACATAAAAAATACGGCTGTGGTCTACAGAATCACAATAACATTGCTAGATCTTAGAATATTAATATTCTTAACCATGATCTAAAAAAAAAGGAAAGATACTAACAGAATGTTGTAAAGCGACAGAATATGCTAAAGTAAAATTTGGATGTTTGTGCTACTTTACTTTTGATATTAATTTCATTAAGTCCAATGGGGAAACATGAATTAGTACAGTAAAAATTATTTAATTCTTTTTCCCCCAATGTTATCTATGTTGGTTTACAAGCTGCCCTAATTCGTTTTAATTATAAGAGACCTCATTGGATTTTTTTTAAAGTTAAAATATTACAGGCTTTATGCAGTGCCTTCTATTTGCAAGGATGGGATGTATTTTGCCTAATTCCTCAATTTTCTATTCCTGTAAAATCTTTAAATCAAACCTTCAAACCTTCTAAGACATAGATAACTCAATAGAGATATCTGTTTACTCAAGGAATCTCTTGGATTGGTCATTGCTTGGATATCAGAAGTTTGAAATAAAGGTGAGATGACCGGTTTGTTAGTAACTAACCATTATTTGTCTCCTCTAGCTTCAAAGCAAGGTCACAGAATACTCCTTCCCAAGCAACAGCACAGTTTGAAGGGATCAGGATTGAACAGATCGAGAAAATGGCCCTGTGATACTAGAATCTAGAAATCAGATTCAAGTGCCAGAATCCCTAACAACTTGCTGTGTAGACTTAAGACTCACCTTTAAATCTGAGTTAACTTTTATATTGACAAAACGGGAACTCAACCTCAAACAACTATTACAAAGCTTAAGTGATATAATCTCTATGAAGGTGTGCTTCAATGATACACATAATACAAATGCAAGGCCTTGGTGGCAGTGTTCTCACCCAATGCTTCTGGGTTGGGCTTCACCAGTCAGTGGCATACCAACTCTACACTTATTCTTTACACTAAGAATATATGTGTGTCTCCTGTTCCCAGCTAGACCATAATCTCCTTAATATCAAGATACATGATCAATTTCCCAGGTGAACAAAGTGACATGACCAGAAGAAAGGATGCACAATAAAGTCTGCTGATTATTGAATAAATTACTTAGAATTTTATCATGTTATAACCACAAAACCAAAGGTAAAAGAGAAGTGTTTCACTAAAATCCCCAACACCATCCTGTGTTGCTTCCCAACCATTCTACACACAGATCTATATTAGTGCATGCCTCGGTAAATTGCAATTATTTAAATATATGTTTTTCTCCTCAATTACAGTTATATTTATTTACTTTTTGGTCCTTAGCAC
This sequence comes from Tarsius wallacei, assembly GCA_963574415.1. Lineage (NCBI taxonomy): Eukaryota > Metazoa > Chordata > Mammalia > Primates > Tarsiidae > Tarsius > Tarsius wallacei. The sequence goes on along the minus strand of CAUYQG010090441.1, from coordinate 23,577 downwards.
CTGGTTGAATGTTTGCTCATGATTCTACTTAATATCCTGCTGGAAGGTCACTCAGAATCAACATTAAAAAGCATGTACTGAGACCAGTGATTTGCCCAGCACTGTGTTTACAATAATCTTTTATACCCTAAAGACAAGGAAGGGCTTAAAGGTTCTGTACAATGCATTTAAGAAGAGCAAGAAATTCCAGTGTCCTTTTCCTCATTCCCATAGAACCAAGAAAGGACCTCTGCCATAAACCTAAAGTTCTCCTATTTTGATATTTCTTCCTCTCTTGTGGTGCAAAAACTGATATGTGTTGGTCATTCATGCAATAACGGAATCAGGAGATCTGATTTTGAGCTGAAAACCTCACTCTGATCACTTCGGTCTTCATGGGGAAATGCATTCTAGTTTCCTTTAAATGCCCTTCTTTGGTCGAACAGAAGTATTATATAGATTCATAATGTCTATCTTTCTTCTTCTCTGCAAATTAAGTGAGTAGTGTTATCACAATCCTGGAAAAGCAAAAAAAAAAAAAAAATTGAGGCACAAATAGTATATTAAGTAGTGTTCCAAAGCACAGTGGTTATTCAATCAAGGCTGTATAGTTTCTTCCCCCCAAATTCAGGCACTCTCAATATGGGCTGCTCCAGTAAAGAGTGACAGTGTTTTGGTCATCTATGGGATCCTTAGCTTTGGCTCTGAAATACTATTTACTTCTATTTATTCAACACTCCCCATATAATGGATACTAGGCTAAGTGTGCTTTATGCACTATTCCATTCCATTTACTTTAACTTGCAAGGCAATGCTATCAGCAAAATATTTCCTCTCTAAAAGTGAAAAATATGAGATGCCTAGAACCTAAACAAGTGACCTAAGCATAAATCAATCCATTTGACTCCAAATATTAACCAATAAGCACACCTGCTTCTGATAATTAGAACTGCTTTTATCTATGCAGGTCTGGCAAATGAATGTTGTTCATAAAACTTGCTTTCTCTTTGATGAGAATAGGTTGATTACTCCTATCATATCACGAGAGAACTTCTAACTTGCTGAAGAAGGTGCAATAATAGATTATTTCATATCAATAGCTACCACCCTCTCCAACTCCCACCTTCCACACGGCAGGAATATTTTCTTTATTTTTTCTCTGCAGAGGCTTCGCTGGCTACTTTTCGCCCATTTCTAACTTCAATTAGCAAGGGCGCTCCTGTTTCCCAAGCACTCCCACACCCTCCACTTTTTTCTAGCCCACCTGTTAAGACAGCATGCTGAAGAGAAGAATCCTAATTAAAAAATCATCAGCATGGTCCCATGGAAATCACACCTTCTTTGCCGGGATGTGTATTCAGTGATACCATGTGTTGCTATTCAGGAATGACAGCAAAATGTGACTCCAATCACTTCGCAAGATTAAAAGTCCCAAAGCATTTTGCTGCCACTGGCCAGGTGATAAACCATTTAGTGCTAGAAACCATTCCGAGTTGTGACAACTTTTAAGAGAATCTTGACCTCCATGTTTACACATGAATGTAATAACTCAAGGAGACAGAAGACACAGACAATAATGCTACCAACATGAGGATCACAGCTAGGATACTGTGATACATGGATAGCTAGGGATTTCATATCCAAATTTGACTACTCATCTCTCTTGCACAGGAAAAAAAGAGGACTGAAATCCTACTTTTATAACAGTGAGATATTTTACCCAATGTGAAGGATGCTTTTGATTTCCCTGAAGAGTATAGTCAAAACAAAGAGAACATACTGACCAGTAAAAAAGCTGGTGATCTTTGTGTTTGTGACTAGTCAAAAACACTTTCCTTCTGTTCTCACATGCTTTCAGTCATTACTCATCACTCTGATATTGGGTAATTTCTGGACCACAAGCACAATTCCAGCTAGTCTAAACTAGTTCAATCAACTATTGCATCCTGAGTGCTATCTTGTTTTTGATGTTGAGGGATTTTTCTGTCTAACATTAACAGCAAGTAAATATCTGCTCTAATAATAATTTCACCTTGGCTTGTTATCTTTAAGAAAATGGTTGACACATTTTTAGATTTTTTTAAAAGAAACTTAAAAGAATTCATAAAGGGAGTGTTTCTATATCCTTTTGATAGCATCATAGAATTTTAGAGTTGGCAGGGAAAAAAAATTATGATGTTCATCCAATACAACTTTTCAACGAATTTCACTAAAAAAAATAATCATTCAACCTTCTAGTGAAAACTTTTGGTTATCAGAAGTTTACTCTTGCTGGTAGATCATGTTTTGTAATCTCCAATGAACTCCATTCCTTATACCACCCATCATCTGTCTAAAGGTTCTAGTTTTATCCTAAAATACAGATCGAATGTGATCATTCTTCCTTCTTTATTTGAAAGTTCTTTAAATATTTAGAGACCGTTACTAATAGGTTTCAAACAAGTCTGATTTTTGCTTGTTTATTTTTTGACCATTATGGCATAAATGCTTTCAGATATAAAATAATGGCCCTGTGTTACTCTGAACATGAATGCTGCATACCTAATAGGATGAATCCAACACCTTTATGCATTTCTGCTGAAGTTAAATGCTCTTTCACTGCTTCATAGCTTAATTTGTGCTTTCAAACTGTCAAGATCATCCTCCTCCCCACTTTGAAACCAACTAACTTGGTGTGTCCACACACTCCCCCCCTTCCTCATCTTTGCAAAACACAACTCTGTGGTAAACTCAACATTGAGAATAAAACAGGTAAATTCATCCAAGTTCTCAAGAAAGGACCAGAAGTTACAAACTCTCCATCCAGTGCTTAATGTAAAACCAACTAGTATTTGAGTTATGGGCAAGTCTTAAGGAATTCATCTTAAGAAAGAACTGGTGAGGGCATATGAATTTCTGAACATAAACATTCAAAACTTGCTTATATGATGAAACTTCACCAGATATCATAAATGTCTTTGCAGGCTAACTTTATAGCAGCTCTACATGTTCATACAACCTGGAATTTCAGCCCTTATCAAATCTTTAGAAGACAACATTATTGACTCTAATTTATATTCCAATAGAAAAGGTAAAATTAAGTTGCAGCAAATGAAACAATATCTCCATTTCCTTTTGATCTCTTGATGAAAGGAATTCAGAAGATGTGCTATTTAATACAACCATGGTCAATGAAATACAATTCATCATTGGCTTATACTGTACTTGGGAAAAGCAGTTGTGCAGTCTACAAAAGTCCTAAGAGGCAAAGATATTATTTTTAATTCTAATATCTGTGCATACCAACTTTATATTTTTGAAATTTTCATTATATAAAATTTTTAAAAATCCTAAACTATGATTGCAAAAACAGGATTACTGAAAGTCAAACTCTTTCTCATTTCCAATTAAAAAGTGAGTTTCCATTTTTTGAAGCGGTCAATAGGAAATAATCTCATGGGATAATATAACTTACTTTTTAAAGGAAACACCTCCATCTTGTGGGCATTTAGGACTCTTATGTTTAGTACCATATCCAATGTGTTGCATTTTTACAATTTGATTCAAAAAGCATAACTTTGAATAGAAAGCATTTGTATTATATATTGTAGGGGGATGCAAAGATAAATTATATATAAATTATATTTTCTGAGCACTCAAATCCAAGGTTAGACACACACACATATATACATAGGTATCTAATAAAGTAGAGAAAGTGCTGATACAGAATATAAAATTTTAGTTAAGCATGAGAAGAGTGAAAGATAAATTCTGACTGCAAGAATTTGGGAAGTCTTGAAGCACATGAAATTAATACTGGACCTTGAAGTCTTTATCAGACTTCTGTATGTCAGTGTGAAGAGGAAGATTTTTTGCCAACAATATGGTCAGCTTGAGCAAAAGCATGAAGGTGGGTGTATTAGTTTCCTATTGCTGCTATAACAAATCACCCACTGTAAGTGCCTTAAACACAAATTTTTTTATCATAAAGTTTTGTAGTTTAGGAGTCTGACATAGGTATCACTGGGCTAAATCAAGGTGTCAGCAGGCTGCGTTCCTTCCTGGAGGCCCTAGGGAAAAAATCCATTTCCTTGTCTTTTCTAGCTTCCAGAAGCCACCCACATACCTGGTTCATAGTCACTTCTTCACCTTCAAAATGAGTAACAGCATCACACTGATCTTCTTCCACAGGAACATCCCCCTCTGACTCCTCTCTTCTGCCTTTTTTTTTCTACTTTTAAAGATCCTTGTGCTTTTAATAGGCCCACCTAAGTAATCCAGTATATAATCCTGAGTCTAAGATCAGCAGAGTAGCATCCTCAGTTCAATCTTTTCCATGTAACCTAACATGTTCACAGGTTCTAGGGATTAGGACATCTCTGAGGGATCACTGTTCTATTTATCACAGTGGGAGAAAACTATATTAAGAAAATAATGAGCAAATAGAATTTGACAAAAAATAAAAAGACACATGGAAAGGATATAGGGAGAGATACAATTGGCAATGAGAAACTGAGACTCCTCTGTGGCTTCTAAGCATGGCAAAATATTATTTGATTTTTTTTTCTTTCTTCTCTGAGTTGGAGTCTCACTCCATTGCCCAGGCTGGAGTGCAGTGGCACACTCACGGCCACTCCAGCATCGATCTGCTGGGCTCTGGCGATCCTTCCACCTCAGCCTTCCAAGTGGACAGAACTACAGGCATGTACTATCATGTCCAGCTAATTTTTGATTTATTGTAGAGATGAGGTCTCGCCAAGTTGCCTGGGCTGGTCTCAAACCCACAGGCTCAGACAATCTACTTGCCTCAGCCTCCCAAAGTGCTGGGATTACAGGCTGAGCCACTGCACCTGGCCTATTTTGTTATAAAAAAAAACATAAGTCTGGCAGCAATGCCTATGGTACATTGGAGGATCTATCAGCTCAAGGTGGAGATCCAGATGATTAGTGACAAGTGCCTGAATTCATATGATGGTTCTGTGAAGAAAATGTCAGGTATGGATAGCACTATAAAGGCAGAACAGATAAGACTCTGAATACTATCAGGGTTCTGTGGTCGGGGGGTGAGGGGACAGTGGATTTTAAGATTGCTCTTATTTCAAATGTGTGAAAGATACTATGCCATTAACAGATTTGGGTACACAGTAGACATTACACAAGTGGAAGGCCTATGACTTGGGAGACAGTCAGGGTAGAGATAAAGGTAGGTTTACTTAAAGCTATACCAGTCAATAAGATTAACCAGAAAGGTTATGTGAAATATGAAAATAAACAGTCAAGGATTGACCTTCAAAGACTGCCTCCATTTTTAAAAGATGAGGGAAGAAAACAGAAGAAAAAGCCTAAGAGAAAATCAAGTAAGACTAGGGACAAGAAAGCTTAAAGACAGAAAGACCAAGAACAGTGAAAAATGAAAGCCACAGACGGACTGAGCAGGATAAGAAAGAAGGCCTACAAACCCAGGAAATTATCCCAAGGATTGGCATAATTCAGTTTTACCAAGACTTTCTCTAAGTGACAATAATATCACATGTCACAAATAAGTATACAGGTATGAAACTACTAGCATAGGAATCATTAGTACCTGATTTTCTAATTTTTCTAATAAAATAGTAATTGTATTAATATAAGGTTAGGAATCTGCAAGTGACTGTGGACAAGTTGCCACCAACTTTTGGCCAGGTAAGATGGCTTGCGCCTATAATCTCAGTACTTCGCGAGGCAGAGGAGGAGGACTGCTTGAGCCCAGGAGTTTGAGATCAGCCTGGGCAACATAGCAATACCTCATCTCTATTTAAAAAAAAGAAAAAGAAAGAAAGAAACACAAATTAGCTGGGCATGATGGCACACACCTGCAGTCCCAGATACTAGGAAGGCAGAAAGATCGCCTGAGCCCAAGAGGTCAAGGCTGCAGTGAGTTGGGATCGTGCCACTGCACTCCAACCTGGGTGACAGAATGAGACACCCCCTACCCCCAAAAACAAAAAAGAAAGAAAAAACTTTTACTGAACATTTTCTACATTTTAGTCACTGCTTAAGGATTTTACATTTAGTTAAATGAGCAAATATTTTTAGAGTATATCCAGACACTATCCTAGGTGCTGTGGATGTAACAATAGTCAGACAGAAAATATTGGTTTTTTGAAGCTTGCATTCTCGTGGATTTAATCCATACAACAGAACTATAAAGCAGGTCTTATTATTTTTGTTTTGCAGATAAAGCAGCTATTATTGACTTCTGTAAGGTCACAGAGCCCAAAGAGGTGCAGTGAGTGGCAAAGTCAGGTAGTCTGACTTCAGAGCAACCACTGCAGGTACTGCCTCTCATGACACAATAACTACCCAATTTGAAAAGAAATACATAACAGACTTTTAAAAACAGCTGTATTTCTATATTCGATTTAGAGCCTTCAGTTGGCAAAAACGTTCCTATTTGCTTTCTCACTTTCTCTCTTGAAACTAATTTTTCAAAAGTCTGATACCAATAAAGGAAACATCCTGGGACGCAGCAAGCAGCAGCAGAGAGGAAAGGGTCTCTGTGTGGTAGAAACGGGACAGAATTTTAGTTTGTGGGAACCTATCCAGGAAATGCTGTGGCAGACACAAATCCAATTGGAACTGCTTTTAATAACTATGCACATTGTCATCCTGCCAGAGAGGAAACATTTGTCAACAATATTGATTCTACCACTATCCAGTCAAAGAGGTATTGGAAGTGTAATATAAGAGTGTGGTATTCCAGGGAAGAAGATATTATGTCTTAGGAGAGCACCATTAAAAAACAAAAACAAAAAACCACTTGGTTTAGCTATCAAGAGATGGTTACAACTTTGAAAGAAACCAAGAAAGTCAGTTATGCGATTTAAATCTGGAGTGGGAGATATAAGTCCAAACTCCTTTTAAAATTCTGGAGTCCTTACTCCATTGCAGCTACCCTAAGGCAGTGTCTCTGGCAAGAATCAAGTTGTTTGTTCCGAAGCTAAGAAAGGGACCCTGTTTCCCTGAGTATGGTTTTTGTTTCCCCTTGTTGGGTGAAAATGTCATTTAATTCCAGGAACATTTAGAATAAAGCACAGAGCAGGGCTCGGTGGCTCAGCCTGTAATCCCACGCCTTGGGAGGCTGAGGTGAGTGGATTGCCTGAGCCCGAGGGTTCGAGACCCGCCTGGGCAACTTGGTGAGACCTCATCTCTACTATAAATCAAAAAAATTAGCTGGGTGTGGTAGTGCGCGCCTGTAGTTCCAGCTACTTGGAAGGCTGAGGCGGAAGGATCGCGGAGCCCAGCAGGTCGAGGCTGTGGTGGCCGGGAGCGGCCACTGCACTCCAGTCTGGGCGACAGAGTGAGACTTCAACTCCAAAAAAAGTAAAAAATAAAAAATAAAGCACAGAAATAATGAAGTAAAATTGTACAGTACATTATTAATTTTTCTTAGTTTTAAGAATAGTCTGTTATAATTAGTATTTTAAATATACCATTTGTATTAAAATAATTCAACATAAAATATCTAGCATGCCATCTTTATGATTCAAGTTTTAAATGATGCATAATTGAATAACTTTTAAAACTGTAATTTTAAGTTGGTAGCTAAAAAAAATTATAAATTTGTAAATAATATTTTAACATGCAGAAGAATTAAGATCTACCATATTTGTAACTTTAATTTATGAGATTTACAAGTGTTATATAAGAACGTGGAGAGTCTATTTGTTAGACAATTTAAGTAGTTAAAAAGAAAATAGAATATATTAAATTTACAAGTGCAGTTTAAAATATTTAAGCAATTTAATTAACTAGGTTGTAAAAAAAACCCCTTTAAGTTGCTAGATTTAGTAAAAGAATAATTAGATTTGTAAATTGAATTTAAGGGCTTAAGAAAAACTGGGTTTTTGAATTTGTAATGTTAATAAATTGAATATTAATATTAAAAATGAAAGTAGCCCTTAAATAATCTTTTCTAAGCACTAAAGCCACTTTTAAGGACACCAAAAAGTTCAGATATCTTGCAATTACCCAGGGTGTCTGTTTCCTCATTTATTATAAAGGGCCTGGATTAAAGAACCTCTAAAACCCCTTCCAGTTCTAAACAACTGAAGGTTGTGCCTTGCCTGCTAAGCAGTTCATTAGTTTATTTATTGTTGCTTATATTTTCAGTCTTCGATACAGGGCAACCAGGTCTAATTTCAATTCTTATCGTAGATCCACGGCTCTGACCTTAAGCAAGTTGCTTTCTGAGTAGTGTTATCTGCCCTCTCCTGGAGACACAGAGGCCCCAGCAGCAGCTCGCAGGGGTGCTGTGGGCACTAATGAAACGGTGTCTATAAACTGCATCTCCACAAGATGTGCTTGTAACAACTTTCTGTCCTCTTGTTTGCTCGTACATTGCTAAAAGGCATGTGTGAGCACTGCTCAAAGACTGGGATGGATGTCTCTCTTCTCCATTTGGAATGGAATTGCTATTATTATGTGTAACGATCCATTAATGGTCCTGTATATTGGATTTTTTCACCTCCTCCAGGTGATGAATGGGATCTCTACCACCACACCGCCGTTTTGCTTCTGATGGCAGAACCTTTCCTGGTACAACCCTGAGCACTCCTCTATTCAGCTGAATCCAGCATAGAAGTAGGAGATTCTGAGCATAAGCAATGTAGAAGTATGAGATATAAACAGAGTTCGGGCATGAATTGGCCCCCAGCTCATCTATAGAAGCAATAGATAGGAAACTTTCAAAAAATACTCTTCACAAAATGTGTCCTTTTTAACCAACTCACCCATCATATTCCTGGCAAAGATTATAACACACCGTAATTTCCTGCTAGCCACCCTGGGAGCTAACTCACCACATTAAGCAATACCATAGCCTTTATTTAGGAGTCTATGTTCTCAGAACCATTTCATACTGAAAACACAGTGTCATGTACGGAAATCCCTAGAACAATCTAAACTTCTTCATTTACCTAAATGCAAACCTGAAATATTAAAAAGGTAAAGACCTGTTCATAAACTACCACTCCTCATAGCAATATCATTATTGGGTATAAGGAGCGTAAATCATACTACCTAAAAGACACCTGCATTTGAATGTCTATTACAGCACTAGTTACAATAGCAAAGTCAAGGAATCAACCTAGGCACCTTCAATAGTGAATTGGATTTAAAAAAAAAAAAGTGGCATATATACACCCTGGAATACCATGCAATCATAAAGAAGAATGAATCATGTCCTTCACAGCAACATAGGCAGTCATTATCCTAAGTGAATTAACACAGAAACAGAAAAACAAATACCACATGTTGTCACTTGTAAGTGGGAGCTAAACACTGATAACACATGCTCTAAAGATGGAAACAAAAAACAATGGAGATTCCAAGAGGGGGGAGGAAGGGATGGAGGGTAAGAGTTGAAAAAAATATTTATTGGCCGGGCTTGGTGGCTCAGCCTGTAATCCCGTGCCTTGGGAGGCTGAAGTGAGTGGATTGCCTGAGCACGTGGGTTCGAGACCCGCCTGGGCGACTTGGCGAGACCTCATCTCCACAATAAATCAAAAACCAGCCAGACGTGGTAGCGCGCGCCTGTAGTTCCAGCTACTTGGAAGGTTGAGGCAGAAGGATGGCCAGAGCCTAACAGATCGAGGCTGCAGGGGCCGGGAGCGGCCACTGCACTCCAGTCTGGGCGACAGAGTGAGACTCCAACTCAAAAAAAAAAAAATGTATTGGGTACCTTCACTATTTGTGTAACAGGTTCACCAAAAACCCAGACTCCAGCATTAAGTTTTGTTACTTATGTAACAAGCCTGTACATGTATCCCCTGAATCTACAAATAAAAAACAAAAACTAAAGCTCTGTTCATGAGCCAAAATGAGACAATGAGGAAAATAGTCCTGACCACATTTCCTGTTTTACTTTCCACTGGATGGAGAAAGTCAGAAAAATATAAATAGAATGATCCGCTGTTGCTGATAGTGAGGACAAATAAGCTTTCTAAATGCGTTGAAGTAAAGGGCAGGGCGATCCAAATTAGCCTGAAGGGCATATGCTCAGAACAGAGCAAGGAAAAAGAAAAATACAGCAAGATGGAGACAGATAAGGAAAATGGTCTCCGATATGCATGCACAGGCTTCAAGCAGCTTGCAAATCTTTAAAGAACTCCGCAGCACACTCTAAACAAAAGGGGTGAAAGATGCAGGAGTGATAAATAAAACATCCCCTCAAAAAAAAAAATCAATGAATAAAAATTAATTGGCATTGTGGTTTAGCACTGTAGCCATTGCATTTCCTTGGTTTACACTTTACCTTCCCAGGGGAGTTTGGGTAATTTGATGAAGCCATGTGTATTTCAGAGGTTTTGTGGTCCTGGTGCAATTTCAAGTTAACAAGTTCAGGTTTTGCATTTCATGTTGCAGCATCTGGAATATTTCCTGATGTGCAGTTTGTTTTAACCTACAGTTCTATGAGGAATCCTGAGTTGCTCCACTCAGATGTCTCTCAAACTGTCAAGAAAAACTCCCTGGGGAGAAGATAACCTCTTTTAGGGAAAGCAAGCCTCAGGAATGTTTTGGGGGTAAAAAAAAAAAGGAATACTTTTCCCCTCTCTAGCTCATGGAACAAACAGCAGCACCAGGAATTGGCATCTCACTGCCCAATTAATAGTATTTTTATCTTTCTGGGAGTAAATAAACGGTGATAATTCAAGTAGGTACATTTGGGGTTTGTGTAAGTTAAAGTGAGCTGACTATTCCTTTCCTCCACTCCAAACTTCCAAATCACTCCGAGACTGGCTCTTCTGCTTAGGTGAGCTGGCTGACACTCACCCATCGCTCTAGTCACTTCCAATGATGACAAATCATGGAGAGAATCCTGCAGGGTAGAACACCCCACTTTGGTTACAGTTGTCTAAAGGCCACAGCAAATCTAAAAATACCTAATGAGCCATGTTCGTGTAAATGTTTTTTCAGTTGTAGAAGGACTGTCCAATGGCATAACATCAAGCTAAAAATATATGCAACAGCATGTTTGAAATCAAAACATAAGGCTCATTAGTGCAACAGGAAGGACCCAGATTTGAAATAAGATGCTTTCCCATTTGAGAGTCAGTTACAAGCTGATTCCACCATCCCCCATGTCAAAGCCCTGTTTAACAAACAAACAAATATACATACATTTCTAACATACATTTCCTTCACCTAATCTGATGAATAATGCATTGAAGATGGTGACAGCTTGTAAAGACTGTGCTGGAGATTGTGGGGCTATGCATCTTCTTAATTCTTCCTTGTCTAATACATGCCACGACCTTCAGCTTTGTGATTTGAACATTTGGCCTCAAATGTCAAAAGGCTTGTGCAGTCAGCCCAGCAAATTCTGCTATGTGTGATTGGATTCAACACCAATTCCAGAATTAATGTGTGTTCAACAAGCAGTTATACTTCAATAACATTTCACCATGAAAGAAAAATGGGGCCAAGAATTTTAAAATTGAAATGTTATTAGCCTGCTTTTCCTTGTTATTGGCAACACTATCACTTCTGGTTAGAGGGTCAGGATTGCTGCTTGAAATTCTCTAGCCTCACCTAACTGACCACGACACCCCAAATGAATGAATGTAACAGACTCTTGTCTGCACTAAGGAAACAAATGGTGTAATTCCTAGGAAACCAAAACCGCTTGTGAAATCGGATAAATTAGCCTTTCCAATAATATTCTCTTCTCTCCTTGCACCATGCCCTGCAAAAGAGCTAGAAAAAAATAAGATTAATTATTAAATAAGATTAATAGCAATCAATTACCTCAATTGAGATAAGCTACCTGCTCATGGACCTTCTGAAATTTATTCCCTACACATGAATGGGAATGGAGGTCGATGGGAGAGAAAGAGGACACAAAAATGAGGGGAAAGTAGTTTGTATACTTAGATAATAAAAATGCTACTCATTTGGATAAAGGTAAGAAATAACAGAAAAACCCAGTACAATCTGAAACTTGCATAAGCTACCTTGGCCTTAAGAAGGCTACTTGCACTGTTTTATTTCATTGCTTCCATCTGGAGCACCTCTCTGACCTTGAATGTGTACTAACCATTTTCAGTATCCCTGGGCTCTGCTCTCAGTGCACCTGTTTCCATCCAACTAGAAGTGTCTCATTATTTAAGATCAGCTTTTTGGTTGTCCTTAATGGCAGAAGTGAGGGCTTTCCATGCTAGCCTTGTTCTCTCTTTTTCCTTTAGATGCAGTTAATTAAAAATTCTATGTAGGAGCAAAAAGGGACAGAATCCCATGGCCAACAGGTCAGTGCTGGTGGCCTCAGGAAACGGTAGCATGATTCCAACTACCAATCATGGTGAGCCCTCAGCAGCAAGCAACTGACAGGGTCAAGAACCACCATTAGCCAAGCCCCTCTGTGGGGCATGTCCTACCGATAATTAGCACTAAATTATAGAACTTGTGGCTGGCTTCACTACAAGGTAGGGGAAGTTACTGGGAGGCATTTCTGTGCCAGAAAACACAGTTGCCCATGGTGCAAGTGAGTCTCCTACTCTGTTCAATGAGGGAGTTGCCCTGGGCAATCCTCATGTTCCTGGTCTAACATTCTGTTCTGTGAGAGTGGAAACTCTTTGGCAACCATCTACATTGCAGAGAGGGCAGCAATGCTCTCCAGCAATCACCATAGCAATCGACTTCCATTCCACTACAGACCTGGTCAACTAACAAAGCTTCACGAGGTCTGGGCCTTTACAGAATGCTCCATGCCTCACTGCCAATTTGAAGATGTCTCCAGAAAAATTGCTTGCCAACCTTTCATAAGATTCTTGGATCACTGTATAGAAATGTCAAGAACACTGTGCTATTTTAATAAGTTCTTTTATTCAAAATTAATCATAAGATCCTTACTGTGTAGACTCTGAGCTAACCACAGAGAGCCAATAAGACACAGTCAGTGTCCTCAAGTAGATTCTTTCCATTGGATTCCTAAAAGACTCAGAGGATAAGTGTCTTGGAAACTTGTAAAAACAGTAGAGAATTGCCCTCAGTCATATCCCTTCCCTATAAATTTGGGGCATTAGGGTACTATTCCAATCCTCCTCCAACTCACCCACTTATAACTAGGCTCCATATCCCTGCCTCCAGAAAGCACCCACACCAAAGCACAGACACATTTTAAACAGCTTGAATGACTCATGACAAAGAAGAGCACTTGGTTCTATCACAGTGGAACTTGGTAAGTAACCAGTACGCATCCAGACTATATTCAAACTTACTACCTTGATGAGGATGAATGATAAAACCCATGGTAGTTATAGACAGATTCTGGCAATTGTCATCCTGTTGAGATGGAGAAGGAAGGATGATATTGGGAGTGAGTGGTCAGAATTTGAAGTTTGCATCTTTAACCTGGGAGAACACACCCAGCTAAGAAAATTCTGAAACAGCATGGCACCAAAGAATCTTTCCAATTATGTGTGAAATCAGAAAATGCCAATAAATTTTTAATTTTTTAATGGTAAGCAAATGACATTAAAGATGAGAAGAATTAAGTATCTATTATGCTCCAGTCATTTTACAGACTATCTTATTTAATTTTCAAATCAATCCTTATTAATGGCAGGTATTATTATCCCCTTAACAGAAGAGTAAAATGAAGCCCTGCCAGAGTCAGTTAGAAGCTTGCTCAAGGGCATACATGAATAAATTTCTGAGCCAAGACCAAAAACCTTGTGTAAATTCATTACAAGAAGGTAGAGGCATTTCAGGCATTGTATAGATTATACCTGCTAAGAAAGTTAAAAGGGAAATACATGTTCAGTAGGTGTGATCTTGCAGCTCCTCGAAAACTGGTCCAATACCCATCCCATAAAGCATGTTTTGCACTGTCCTTTCCGAACAAGCCGGAGAAAGTCACTAAGGAGTGCAGCATTTAAGTCCAGATTCCTATATAATGCAGTGAGACACTATTGGATTTAACAATTCTTGTCTTTTAACAAATATTCTGACAGATAAGGTCAACTACATGAATAACTTCTTCTCCTATAGCCTTTTGTAGTCTGGTGGATGCTGCCTCACCTAATACATTCGTACTTTTAGGCAAAGTAACACTGAGGCAAGGATCATTGCGATAAAATCTTTCTGGGAGAGCACTACCCCTCAATTCTCACAGTGCTTTAAGGACACAATGTCAAACGTTAGTTAGAAGTGAAGATCTGCAAATAAATGCTAAACTGCTTAGGCCTCCATAAACAGGAGCTAACTATATCCAATGATTTATGAAATTGTTGAATTTATTTTGCTTTTCTTTTTTCTTTTTTGGTTTGGAGTCTCACTCTGTTGCCCAGGTTGAAGTGCAGTGGCATGCTCAGTCACCCCAGCATCGACCTGAACTCCTGGCCTCAAGCAATCCTCCTGCCTTAACCTCCCAACATGCTAGGATACAGGTATATACCACTGTGCTCAGCATGTTGGGGCTTTTTTGTGTCCTTGAGCAGTTGATCTCAAAGTGTAGTCCTTTAACCAGCAGCATCAGCATCACCCAGAAATCCAAATTCTTGGCTCCATCACTGACATACAGAATCAGAAATTCTGGGGTGAAACCCAGCAATCTGTGTTTTAACAAGCCCTTGGGGTGATTTTAATATACATTCAAATTTCACAAACACTGGACCAAAGAGAACAATAGTAATCCAGATTGTAAATATGAGGGAAGAATCAGAAATGCCACTGAATCATACTGCTAAGTGATGTTCTAATGAAATGCATTTCAGAGAATGAGACAGATGTTAGCCTCTTTTGGTAAATGAATTTTCTTACTTAAAATTATATATATCTATATATAAGAATTAGGCAGACCAATTAGGTTTAACTTAACTGCTAGGAAATCTAATGCCCTTGTTTGTTTTGTATATTTGTTTCACAAATGCCACCCTGCACTTTTTACAAGATATCAGAATATCCACCTATAGTTTAAAACTTTATTTTATAGAAGAATATTATGGTTAGGAAGGTCAAATCTTTGTTAATACTTTATAAAATATGGTCACTCTATATGTGAAAGCAGCATTACATAAGCAGATAGACAGATGATGGACAAGTTAATAGGTAGCATAGTATCTTCTATCTATATAGCAACCTTTTCTGGAGCAAATCTAGTATCTATAGGCCCTTAAAATGTGCTTCCGCTAGACTGTCAAGTACATAAACACAAGAAGTAAGCCTTATTCATGAAGGTGCTCAATAAATGTTTGTTGGATAAAATAATGAAATTCATGACAAGGGGTAATTTTCATTTGAGATCCAGACTGCTAAGTGACTTCTAGAAAACTATGCCTGAGTCAGGAAAGGGACACTGTAAAATGGCAATTTCTCCTCAGTTTAGGGGAGGCAGGAAAAATGTTTCCTCTACCCTTAGGCTCTGTGAATAAAACTGACAGAAGACAGATTAACATGAGAGCTTCATATGTACGTATACACACACACACACACACACACACACACACATATATGTATGTATGTGTACACACACACACCATTTTAACAAAGAGCAATAAATTCAGGGAGAAGGGAATAGAAAAAGGATCAGAGATTTGGGCTTCTAGGGGCAGTAAACTATAGGAAGGTAAATATCTGGGAAAATGAATGGGAGACAATAATTATTTTAATAAGTTTTATTTGTACAGACTCATCTCAGTGCCTACTTGCTGTTCTGGTGACAAGGGTTGTTCTCTTCCTCCTGATATGGGAAAGGGAAGGAAGACAGCTCCACAAAGGGAAATGTATACTGTTTCCTGCTTTTACACAAGAAGGAAGGGGGCAGGGAGCTCTTGTATCTGCTTTTTCTCAATTGCCCTCAGCTCAAAGTAACCCTTGTGACAAAGTAGCACATTCGGGGATGGCATATTTTGATCTCCTTCAACAATAACTCTCGCATCATTGAATGAGGCAATGATAATGGTGGTTCTCTTCTGGCGTGGTCCTGTGTGCAACCTCTTTTAAGATCTCCTTCCCAAGTTAGAAAGGTTCAAAAGCCAGTCAAGGCCACAGGTTATCTTTTCCATTCCACTCCTATTCTACATGGTAAGAAGTCACTGAAGCACAAGAGGGAAAGTCTGTCGAGTTGGTAGATTACATGGTAGATCACAAAAGCAGGACTCCAAGATCCAAGTTTAATGTGCAATTAAATGTGCTATGCAATTAAATAGGTCCTGTATTCATATTTTTCTTTTATGCCTTAATCTACCTTTCTGATTCTGTGTTTTGATCCCATTAGAAGAAACAGGAGGGAGAAAAAAGAATAAAAGAAAAAGCTTAGAAAAAATAAAACCAGTCCCTTCTACAGAGTGTGGGCAGGAGGTTAATTTTATACTCCAGCTAAAGGAAGATGAGGAATGTCCTGGTAGGCAAGAGAGTGGGTGGATGGCAGATGTCTTACTCTGCCTTTTAGAAACACATGTTTGAAAGTAGAGTCCTGAATATGCTACCCCCTTGAGATGCAAAGCAGCAAAGAGGCCTGCAAGGAGAGAACACAGACAAAAAAAGAACTAGGCCAAACAGCAATTAGGAGAAGAAATTAACTGAGAAAATGCCAGAGGACTTTATCCTCTCTTTTTTCCATTCCCTTGATACAAATTTAAAACTAAATGTTAAAGAAACAAAATTATTCTATTATTTGATTTGCTCATTGCTTACCTGCTTTTAAGACTCTGTGGTCAAGGTATCCCCAGTACATACCTCAAAATAAAATCATTTAGATTGGTGTGACCAGGGGTTGCCAGAAGTTTGGGTTTTCACAGTCAATGCCACAGACTTCCAAGTTACCTCTGCCTTTGGATTTCCTTTTCAGCACACTCATTTTTCAGGGTCCTCAAAATACAATACATTTGCCTCAAAAATCTTAAATCTCCATTTTGATGGAGATGGTGCACAGATGGGCACATTGGTCATGGCTAAAAAAGAACTCTGGAGACTGGAACAGAAACTCAAATATAAAAATGTAAATTCATCCTGATGCCATTCATTTGAGGTCAGTAATTAAATAGATTTCCTTACTTTCCGATGAAGATATCGGGCATTCACAAAAGAGGCTGTGGACTTTCCACTGATTTTGCATACGTGTAAGAGCCAGAAGCCTGCAGGACAAATGCATTAGTTAATTTTCCACTATCACACACTAAACAGCTTTTCTGGACTCTAGACATCAATTTGTTCCAATACTAAAGGCCCCAGTAGTCAAAAGATATGAAAATATTCAAAGTAAACTAATGCCTCCTGAAGCTTTTGGATCAGAATACTAATGCCTCCATCTGAAGAGGCCGTAAGTCTGTTATCTCTCCATTAGAAACCTTTCACATAAGTCCATTTGGACAATAAATACCTGTGGCTCATGGAATGGTAGTTAGTAATACCCATTTATTTTTCCACATAATGCCCTTCCTTCCCTGCATGTCTTGTGCAAATTCATCAGCAACACTGCTTTTGTGCTTTACATCATAAGGAATTCAAAGAAAGCTTCTACTGTGCTATGTCTTTTTACCTAGTTTTGGGTAAGGTGACTAGGCAACTAGGATAGTATCTGGTGATTAGGTATTTGGTTAAGTTTGTTAACGATGGAAATATAGAATTTTATTTTCTGCATACATATACATATATACAAACAGACTGAGATTCTAAGCAATGAGCAAATCTCTATGGTTCACTTGCAACTCACAATATTGATTCCTATAATAATTCATCAAATATTTATTAAGTGGTTACTGTGTGCCAGGCACTGAGAACCGCATTGTGAATTGGATAGGTGCTGTACTCCTTCCACATAATGAGCTTCCCATATAGGAAGATGGAATGCATATAACACTTTAAACAAACGTGCCAAACTACTGCTTATTGTCTAGGAGTGGGAATGAGAGAAAGGGAGTTCACAGGAATAGTTAAGGACTTCACAAAAGGAAATCTGCTTTAAGTCTGCCTCTAAGCAGGAAGAGACTTTTCCATCACAGGAACTTCAAATCTCTTCTCCCCATGTCACACTGTGCAGAACAACATGAATTTGAGGAGAGAATTCAACCACCAGAAAAACCAAAGGCACAGAACACTAATGTGATAAAGTTAAAGAATTTAAGCAACAAGCACAAACTAAACACTATCTGTATTTAGTAAAAGAAGAGAAGTATCATAGCAGGGCCCAGACCCTTCAGGACACACAGACAGATATCTAGAAGAACCAGAGATACAACATTGCAAACCATAAATGTGTAAAAAGATGATAACTCCAGAGCAGTTCTTCTAAGGTTGGAATCTTGGTTTAACCACCAATTTTCTTTGTGACCTTGGGCAAGTCATTTAACCTCTCTGTGTCTCTGTTCCTTCATCTATAAGTAAGATAACAGTACTTACCACTTTGGACCATTGTAAAGACTAAATGTCTTACTACATATATAAGGAGCTTAAAATCATGCCTGGTACAGAGTAAATGTTTAATAAGGATTTGCTAGTCAATCTTTACATATTATATACAGATGCTCTTTGACTTCTGATGGGTTATGTCCCAATAAACCTATCATAAGTTGAAAATATCATAAATAAAAAATGTACTTAATATCCTTAATTTACCAAGCAGCATGACAAGTGCTAACTTAAACATACTTAGAACAATTACATTAGCCTCCAGTTAGACAAAAACATCTAACAAAAAGTCTATTTTGTAACAAGGTGTTGAATATCTCATGCAATTTACTGAACACTCTACTTAAAGTGAAAAACAGAATGGTTGTATATGTACTCAAAGTACAGTTTCTACTGAATGTGTATTAGTTTTGTATCATCATAAAGTAAAAAAAATCACAAGTTGAACCACTGTAAGTCTGAGACTGCCTGTAGTTTCCTACTGAGTAAAACGCAGATTACTTTCAGAAACTACTGAAGTTCATCTTCATATGTTTGTAAGTATATTTTATAAACAAAATGTAGCTCTCTCTTGAGAATATGGAGAACAATTGTTCCTAAGTCGACAAGTGCATGGGAATTACTGTTTTATCACTAAACATAGTCAAAAAGCATTTTTGACTTCCTAAAGTTCTAAGCTAAAAAATACTTTTTAAATTTTATATTATCATAGACATCAATATTATGAATAGATAAGGGGAAAGGTGCTGGTGTCCAGAATAGGAAAATAGGTAGGCATGTGGTTGTCTATCTTATTGCAGATTATTCTCTGTATTAGTAGAAGACAGGACTAACTTACTCTGAGCAAGGCACAGGACATGTGAACTATGGTCTTCAGAATTGACAAGGGTGGAATTTTAATGAGTCATTAGTGTGCACGTTAGTTCACATTTCCTCAATGCAGATTTATTCAGCACTTACAGACATCTTACTAAGTGCCAAACAAACTCCATTTGCACTTTCTGTCATCAAGGAGTTTGAAATTTATCAGAAGTATCTTGCCAAGTATAATATAAACCTAACAAAAATGTGGTACTAACTAGTTCCAGAATAATAAAAATTAATATCCAGAGTAGAGTATGGAAAGAGATCAGTATGGGTCAAAATGGTCTGAAATGACTTTGTGGATAAGGAAGATAATTGAGGATGAATTCGTAAAGGACAGGAAAGCATAAATAGCTGCAAAAGGCCCAAACTGGAATTCAATGCATAGTAGCAATTGTGAGAGGTCAATTTAAAGATGAGGCAGAGAGGTCACTGTTTGTCTAAAATACATCACACAACTACCATGTGCAAACACTAGCCTAGGTTCCAACAATGGTAGGCTGGAGAAGAGGGACAATAATCTCATGGAAGTTTTGACACAGCAAAATAGAAAAACAAAGTAAGAAAAATAATAACTGGATGATGTAAAATGAGTTAAATTACATAAGAGAAATTTCAGTTCCCAAGCACATAAAGTATAAGCTTCACGAAGGCAAGAACCAAGTCAGTTTTGCTTATTATTTTGGCAGAGTAGGTTCTCAATAAATATTTGTTTGATGAATAAACCCCAAAGTGATATGAAAGATTCTAGATATATGGGGGAGGACAGGCCAGTAGTGTGAAGGAGAAGACTGAGACTCAAGAAATGCTTCATGAATCTTCATGAATGAGCTTGCATCTGCAGAGAGTCAGGGACCATGAAAAAGATTTCAATACAGACAAGAGTGGACATGGAATATATCAAGGGAACAGTCTAATGGTGAGGTAGTGAAAGGGGAGGAGAAACACAGGGTTGGTAGAGAAGCAATGAACAGTTCAACTCAGTAGGCGTCAACCTGCAAAGAAGTAAACTTTAAGTTTTCATACTATCATGTATTAATCACAAAGAGGGTTTGATAAGACATTAATTCCCGGGTCCCATCTGAAGATATTCTGCAGAGAAAGTGCAGGGTGGGGCCAAGAATTTGAATTTCTTCTCATATTTTTAGTAGGGGTAGGGTCTTACTATATTGCCTAGGCTGGTCTCAAACTCCTGGCCTCAAGCAATCATCCAGCCTTGGCCCCCAAAGCACTGAGATTACAAGCATGAGCCACTACTAATAATTTGAGTTTCTAATCTCTCCCAGGTGCTACTAATGGTACCCTGGACTTTGAGTAGCACTGATCTAAAGAATATAAACTTAAAGATCAAAGAGTTTGAGTCAAGTGATGTCTATATTGGAAAGTAATTAGAGCAGAAGAAAAGTATTTGTTAAATAATAATCAGGAATTGTTTTTCAGCTTCCCAATCATCATCTTTAAAGCAACTGGAGTAATTCCTCATTTAAATCCTTTCCTTGAGACAGTCTTAGAAATAACCTTTAAAAGATTCCAAAATACAATAACAGATTGGAGCCCCCAAACTCCACTGGTCAAAAAAGCACACGGAATAACTGTCAGTCTGAAATCTTTAGGGGTGGCATACGGTGTGGGTAGTGGGAATCTGAATGAAATTTCTTTTTAACTTCAGGTCAGGCGGTTCACTAAAAAAGATTAATTTCAGACTGATGACAAAATCTGCTGCAGTTAGAAAATTCTTCAACAGACAAAAGAGTGGGGGAGATGGTAGGAGGGAAGGTCTTCAAAAGTAATAGAAAAGAGCTGCAAAAATGACAGGATTTTTTTAGGGACAAATTTAGAAACCTTCAGACAGAGGAGTATTATTTCCCGATAGAACAATGCTGAATTTCCATACCTTCTGAAGTATTTCTGTGAATGGTTTTGGACTGTAACTACAGCAAAAGACTCCAAAGAAAAAGAACAGGAGGAAACACTTGGAGCTAGATTTTCTGCAAATCTCTAGCACTCAGTGGGGTGGAGGATGAATAATAAATGCACTAAAGCAATTTTTCCTCTCCATGCTATGTCAGTACCCTTAGAGATCCACAAGTTAGCTCACTCAAACCATTGATTGTTTTCAAAGAAATAGCTGATTTATTGGACACATTTTAAAGCACGTTGAATGTATTGAAGTCTCACAGTAGCTCCTAAAAAAATTAATATAGCCTTCATTTTATAGATGAGATAACAGGCTTAGGATGTTTGAATGAGTTCAAGATCAAAATGGTAACACATGTCAGGAGAGAAATTCGAACATAGTTTCATACCTTGACTCTCAAGGCTGTGTTCTCCCAAGCCAATTCATCTGTGCTCTTGATAAGGATTTTGTAATTAGCGCTGCAGGTTGGAGTTGCAGCTCTCTGACCAAACAGCTGGGCATTTTCCCTTGGATACATTAGTTCGCCCCTCTGAATGTCACATTCTTTACATGTAAAGTAAAATTTCATCAATTCAATAAACATATGGTAGATATTAGAAATTTAGTGATAAGCATTTACTAGATACTTATACAAAGAGGGACGCAGAAAAACCAGAATTATTTTTTGGAGAGTGGGCCCTTTGTAGTACAGGCTTCCCCAGCTAGGTAAGTGTTCTAGGAACCCTTCGGCATCAGTGTACCAGCTAGCATTGTTGTGAAAGGCTGCATTTAGCTTCAGTGATTTTTTTTTAAGAGACTCTTTCAACATGTCTGTCCATTTCATGATGAGTGATTTATGACTGCACCTGCCTACAACGCAGAGTATTCAGCAGTTTTGCTCAAAAACAGCATGACCCCGTACCCCACCCTTCTATTCATCCTATCTCGACCCGAATGACTATTTTTTGGTTGTTGTTTCTCCAGATGAAAAGAGATCTCAAAGGGAAAGGTTTTGCTAGTGTGGAAAAGGTGAAACAGAAAATGGCAGAAGTACTTAAAGGCATCCAAATTGAGTTCAAAAACTGTTTTGAGCAGTGGAAAAACATCTGGATAGGCATATTACATCAAATGGTGAATACTTTGAAGAGGACTGAAGTTGAAAAACATAAGAATAAATACACAATTTTTAATTAATAAATTTTGGTTGGGGGGATCCCCCTTGTATCTACTACACACTGATCTTTTCCACTTCTTTGTTGTTGAGCTTTAGCTTAGTCAACTTTTTCTATCTTTGCACCACTGTGAAAAGTTGAGTTTTTATACAAATCAGATGAGCTATTACAGGGAGAACACTTAGAACTACTTGGCACTAAGTAATCACACCATCATATGCACTTTCAGCTCTGAGGACAATGGCAGTGATGATGATGATGATGATATGGATGAGAATCACTGTGCTAAAAGTTATTAACACATGCCTCCAAACCTCAAGGTCTCTGTGTGAAGATAAGAGGTTCATGCTTGTGAAAGCATAAACTGTAGAACAGTAAACCAATATTAATTCCCATTTTCCTTCAAGGTGAAGCTCACAGGTGACTGAGATACTATAGGGAAAAAGTAACCCAGGCAAAATGGGCTGTCAAAATCACTGTTTAGGTAAGATGGCATGATGTGAGAAATACACTGGGTTTCCTCTATGAGGTAGAAAGCTTACAGACACAGTGACAACTAGTAGGCTACCTCAGAATTTACAAAGTTAGAAAATGGTGTTAAGAATAAAAAACTTCAGCTGGGCTCGGTGGCTCAGCCTGTATTCCCATGCTTTGGGAGGTTGAGGTGAGTGGATTGCCTGAGTCCGCAGGTTCGAGACCCGCCTGGGCAACTTGACGAGACCTCATCTCTACAATAAATCAAAAAATTAGCTGGGCGTGGCAGCGTGCACCTGTAATTCCAGCTACTTGGAAGGCTGAGGTGGAAGGATCACCAGCGCCCAGGAGGTCGAGGCTGCAGCGGCCGGGAGCGAGCCACTGCACGCCAGTCTAGGCGACAGAGTGAGACTCCAACTCAAAAAAAAAAAAAGAAATAAAAAACTTCCTTAAAAGAAAGAAAATGCTTGAGATTCAGAGACATCTAATGAGATTCATTTATTTATTCATTCACTTAACAAATACTTATTGAATGACACCCAATAATTTTGCTAGGCTCTTCTAGAGTTAAAAGGAATGACAGAATTAGTCAATTGGGGCAACATAATTACTTTTTTCTAATTTTTAAAAATTAGATCTATATCTAATATTAAAATAAATTATATGAAAATTAAAGAATTAAATGTAATAATAAAATTTACAAAGCATCCACAAGAAAATATAAGTAAATTTTTCTGATATTTAGTTACACATTTTTAAGGGTAGAAACAGTATACTATGATACATGAATTATATCTCAATTAAACAAAATCCGCCCCCAAAAAA
>CAUYQG010090440.1:0-34024 GCA_963574415.1 Tarsius wallacei | reverse complement strand
TTTTTTTTTTTTTTTTGAGTTGGAGTCTCACTCTGTCGCCCAGACTGTAGTGCAGTGGCCGCTCCCGGCCACCGCAGCCTCGACCTGCTGGGCTCCGGCGATCCTTCCGCCTCAGCCTTTCAAGTAGCTAGAACTACAGGCGCGCGCTACCACGCCCGGCTGATTTTTTGATTTATTGTAGAGATGAGGTCTTGCTTGCCCAGGCGGGTCTCGAACCCGCGGGCTCAGTCAATCCACTCACCTCAGCCTCCCAAGGCACGGGATTACAGGCTGAGCCACCGAGCCCGGCTTCAATTTAATTTTTAATGGGGTAGCTTTTAGTTCCCCTCTGTTACCTTCTTTGACCCATACAAGGGAGTCTATTCTGTTCTCTTCCTCCTCCGTGAGGAGGGCCATTACTGTCTTTATTCGTCCCTTCTCTACATCTAGTCCCAGGCCAAGTCTTATCATTAGGTCTTGGCCTAGGAGGTTTATCCCTGCTTCTGGGACAAATAAAAAAGACCATTCTATATCTTCTGATTCTAATTTGATTATCATATTTTTGAATATAGGAATCTGGAATCCTTCTGCCTTAACTTCTGATACAAGCAGTTTTTCCTTAGAGAGTTCTGGGCCCTGAGGCTGATATGTCAAGGAGGAGTGGGCAGCTCTGGAATCAATTAAAAATGTCACCTTTTCTTCTCTAGGTCCCAACCTTAAATTTATCAAGAGTAAATTTATTTATTAAATAAATAAAATTTATTTATTAAATTTATCAAGGTGGGACCTTGTTAAAGGGAATCCCTGACCCCCTTAGTCCTCATCAAAAGTAATGAGGGGATTACCTTTCTTCCTTTCTCCATTCGGGGCATTCTCTCTTGAAGTGGCCAGGTTTTCCACATTTGTAGCATCCATTGGTAGTTGATGGTTCCTCCTTGGAGGCCCCTTTTGTCCTTTGGTTGAGATTTAAATTTTCCCCTTTTCTGATAGGGAGAGTTTTGCTCTAATTTTTTTTCCATTACTTTCTCCAAAGTGGATACCATAATTTTTGCCTTTTGTTTCTGTTTTTTCTCCTATCTCCTTACAAACACCTCTCAGGTCTCTCTTAGTAATTCCTCAATTAGAGTTTCATTCCACCTGTCAAGTTTTTGCAATTTCTTTGTAATATCAAGCCAGCTTTTAGGTACAAAATTGATCTATAAGAGGCCCCGTCCTATTGGGTCCTCCAGATTTAACCCAGTATACTTTCTCATCTGGTCCCTCAGCCTTTGCAAAAAGGTGGAAATGGTCTCTTCTTTCTTCCTATTGAATTTCAAAGGCCTTAGAAATATTCTGAGATCTTGTGGTGGATTCCTTGATTCCTTTAATTATTAACTCCCTGAGATCCTGCATCTGGGCCTGATCTCCAGGGTCATTATTGTCCCAGTTGAGGTCTAAATTTGGAAACTTTTGTTCCACAGGCAAGACCCCTTGTCCAGGAGGGTGTTGCCTTTTCCAGATAGACACTGCAACCCTTCTAATCATTCCCTTTTCTTTCCCTGTAAATAGAATGTTCATTATGGGCATCATCTCAGCCCAAGTGTAAAAACTGGGCCCTAAGAATTGATCAAGTTGATCTGCCTGCCCAATGGGGTCCTCAAATAATGATTTCATTTACTTTTTGAGATTTCTGACTTCAGTGCTCATCAGAGGAGCATTTACAAATCAAATTTCTCCCTGTCCTATGGGGACCACTCTGAGGAGAAACATTTTAGAGGTCTTGACGAAGACTTTTGAAGGAAGGGGAGAGTTTTCTGTGTCCCTTTTACACTGTTCTAATTCTTTCCTTAGATTTGGATAGAGACTTATAGGGGCAGTAGGCTCAGAATTCTCATGGGATTCCGGGCCCTCTGACTGTCTTTGGCTTTCTTGTTCCCCATTTTGTGGGATATGAGGAGGGAGATAAGAAAGGAGCTCCCAGGAATTTTTCCTAGGACCTGCTCTCTTGGTCTTGAGTGGGTACATGGAGATTGCTCCTGACAGCCAGCAAAGAACATAATCTTTTTCCTCCTGTGAAGATGAAGTTTTGTCATTGACATAGAGGACCAAAGCCTGGCATATCCAGTCCTCCTCTGAGTCAAACTGTGGCCAGAACACTGAAGGTTTATAAATTGGTTCCCTGGTCCAGATAAAACAACAGTATTTAATCATCTTTTGTCTTTCCTTGTTCTTTGCCTGAGGACTACTTCAACATTGTTTCAACATTTCCCCTAATGGACTATCTGGGGGAATGTCAGAGGGAGTTTCCTCTCTGCCTGTCTTCCTTGATTCCCTTGGTCTAGAATTTTTATTTCCCATTTTCAGTTAGGTCAATAACCCTGGTGCCTCAGTTTTCCTGTGTACTCAACCCCCTGTATTGGAGGTTTCTTGTACACATTGGAACCTGCTTCATCTGTCTCTGGCTATTTCCCTTGTGGGAGAACTAACCATAGCTCGAAACCCTGCATTTGTTTTGTATCTAGGCTACGTCTCAGTCACACACATACAACCTCCAAAATGCCCAACCACCAAGGCAGTCCTTATAGTCTGATTTTTCTACCTTGGCTTGTGCATGAGGTTGCCTGGTTGTCACAGTGCCTGCTATTTCTCCCACACCACTACTGCTGTCTCCAGAACAATAGTCTTGAGGATATCTGTTGTCCCGTGAGTAGCTGAGACACCCAAGCAGAGTAGGCCACCTGAAATCATGTGGGATGCATCTCCCCCTCTGCTGAGGTCCCCCTCCCATAGATGCAGAGTGTCCCGGATAAGCCCCCAAATTGTGAGAAACAAACTCACCCAAAATCAAAGGATGAACCCAGAGACATGGAGTGCGGCAGAAGTGAGACTTTAATGGCAGTCTTGCAAAATCGGGTGTCTGGTAGATGCATACCCAAAAGGGTTAAAGTAAGCAATTTATTCCCTAGTGTGCAAGTCCCTCCCCCATTTCCTCATTGGCTGAGTACTACAGGGTATACAATCTTCCTGGACACTGCCCAAGTTTTATTATTCCTTTATAAGGCATTCATTGTCCCCTTTCCTCTTTTACTGCCTGTGAAAAGGGCCTGCCAAACGTCTTGAGGAGGGAGAAGAACCAGAAAATAAAAAGAACAAAGGGCTGATGACTAGCCACCATTTTTAGGAGTCAGAGTGCTGCTGGGTTTTGTTTTCTCAAGAACTTCCCAGGAATGTGTACTTTCTGGGGTTGCTATATCTGCAAGCCAGTTAATCAACTTTTAAGAAATTATTGAAAATGAATCACTTAGGCTTTTTTTCTTCTTTCTCATTTGATCTAAACTTCTCTTGCTTTTGTTTCTTAATGGATCTTCTAATCAAACCAGTGTATTAGCTCTATTCCATTAATTGACTCATGAGCATTAAATAATGCTTTTCTCTGCTTGATATGACTTCCTTGTGCTCTCTGTTAAGAAGGAATTCTTAGCCAAAGAACAGATTGATTATGTACCCTTGCCAAACACTAAATTAATTAGTTCACTTTATAAAATGTTGCAAAAAACATTCAGAGTTCTGGAAGTATGCGTGAGTCACAAGTTTTTTTAAGAAAGCAAAAAAAGTGGTTACCATCGGCATCTAGACTCTTCTGATTATGGCAAACTAAACATAATACATAGATAACATAACTTAAAATGTGTATACAATTTTTTGGGCACTCCCCCAGTATATAATATGTTATTATTAACTACAGTCATTCTACAGTAGCATAGAATACTATGTATTTTCACTTAGACTATTTTTTAGTTTAAAATTTTTTTGTTAAAATAATAGAGACAAGGTCTTGCTTTGTTGCCTAGCCTGGTCTCAAACTGCTGACTTCAAGTGGTCTGCCCACTTTGGCCTCCCAAAGTGCTGGGATTGCAAGCTTTGAGCCACCACCACATCCAGTCTATTTTCACTTTTAGAAATTTCTTGTGAACATTATTTTTCATAATAACCTTAATGAACCAGTAAAATTCAAAGGAAATAATAGTATGCCAGCAGATGCATATGGCCTTAAAGGGTTTGCTATGATAAACAATAGATTACAATTGTAGAATCCTATAATGAGAGTGACAATTGAGGAACACATGACTTAATAATATTAGCAGAAATTGAAATAAGCAGAGATTAGAGGCAAATGCAATGACTAGAAATAATTTGTCACAATCTCAGGAGGAGGTAAAGGGAGTTTGGATTAGAATGGTATTTGTACACAGAGGAGAGCACTGATAATGTGCACCAATAACTGGTCTCTTTCAATCTAAATTTCTCTTGCTTTTGTTTCCTAAAGGGTCTTCAAACCAGTGGGAGTATTAGTTCTATTCCATTCATTGACTCATAGGTATTAAATAACGCTTTTCTCTGCTTGATATGTCTTCCTTGCACTTTCTGTTTAGAAGGAATCCTTGGCCAAAGAACAGATTGATTCTGTAGCCCTGCCACGCACTAAATTAATTAGTTCACTTTATAAAATAGTGCAAAAAACATTCAGAATTCATGGAAGTATGCATTGAGTCACAAATTTTAGTCAAGAGTATTTCTTAACCTGATATTGAGCTATAATTCAAAGTTGCCTGCACTTGTTCCTCCACCCCTTTGAGACTGAGTTTTTTCTTTCTTTCTTTCCTTTTTTTTGAGACAGGGTCTTGCTGAGTCAAGTGTCTTGCTGAAGTGCAGCAGTGCAGTCACTGCAGCCTCGACCTTCTGGGCTCAAGCAATCTTCAAACTCAGTCCTCTCTCTCAGTCCTCAGAGTAGCTGGGACTACAGGCATGCACCACCACACTCGGCTAATTTTTGAGGGTTTTTTTCTTTTACTCAAAAAAATTCGAATAGTAAAGGCAACCACCACTACCTCTCCTCCTCCCACCCCCACTCCCATATAAGGAGAGTTACACAGTCAAGACATTGAATTCCCTAATTCCTTTTTCTAGTTTGAATGATTGACAGTCATGCCATTGTGGTAGTCAAATGTTCCTGCCAAAATGACAGTGAATAGAAAGTCCAAAAATTCAAGAATTTGTAGGGTTGGAAGAAGGGATTGCTTTTCACTCTCAACCCATAAAATAAAATTTAGATAGCTTTTGTGTGACAAGTCGGTAAGAATTCATCCTATTGTTGAAAGGATTAAATCAAAGGCATGGCCATCACCCATCATTAAAACCTTTTAATGGATTAAGGTGTTATCAAGTAAATCCATTTAGACCAAATGGCCTGGGGTTGTAGTGGAGGAGAGCAGGGATATTTACAATGTGGTTCTCCCATTGGAACTACACCCAGGAATCTTACTTAAGCCCAGTAGTATCATGGGACCAAGAAAGCAAAAAAATCAAAAAAGTATATCTAGAAGTAAACTGTTGATGGGGTTATTGGCACTTTCAGCTAACAAGAATCAATTAGATAACATGCTGACTAGACTAGGTGTCAAGAAAAACACTCTCTTGGATGGAAATAAATTATGACCATTCAAAATATAAAATCACCCTTAGGATCCAACCTCCTATCAGCAGGAAACAGAATAAGAAGGCTGCCCTGTCCCCAAGGAGGCCATATTCTCCAATGTTCTCTTCAAACATAGCTGAGGAGAAAAATAGAAAAGAAAGGGTAGAACCAAGGGTCATGGACTGTGGAGTCCTTTTAAGGAGCAGAATGGGAGCCTAATATAGACCTACCACTGCAGTATATCTCCTACTCATTCCTTTTTCAAGTGGGAGTTTTGTGTGTGCGGATTGTATCTGTTTCATCATTGTATATTGTGTGTATGAGGGACAGATTATCTATTTTTAAATTCACATGTATGATGAATCAGATTATTGCTCAGTAAACATGGACTCCCCTCTGCTTCTCTATTGTGGTGAAGTATATTTTTCTGTGTCAATGACTTTGAACATGACCTTGATTTGTGATTTGTGAACATGTGACTTTTTATGACCAATGAAATGTGAGTACATGTAACATATGCAAAGGTCTTAATTGTTGTGATTCTGGTTTGTGCTTCTTGGTTCCTATAAACTATCTTAGAATGAGCATATCCCTTGGACTGAGACAGTGTGGAGCCACTTGGAGCAGAATCAAATCAAACACAAGTGAAAACAGAAATGTTTGCTGTTTTAAGCTACTGAATTTAGGAGTGGTTTGTTACACCACATTATTACATTAGTAGCTGGCTAATATACTCATTCTTTGGATAAAAAAAGCTACATCTGGCTATGATTTAGAGAATCCACCTATCATTCCCAGATGCAGTCCATCATGAGATCTTGGGGCTTTGTACTTGATACTGTAATTAGATAAGGCTTTTGGGTTGTCTCCTTTGTAGAGGTGGTGAATGTGTTTGGATTGTAGGAAGACAAGTGAATTAAATATTGATGACCAGAGGTATCCTGTGGTAGGCACTAGTGCTGTTCACTACATGTTCTGTTGCACCACCTCCCAGGCATACAGTAAAACAGTATTTGCTGGCCCCTTGTGATCATGTGGGTCACGTTATTGGTCCTGCCAAATGAGCTGTGAGCAGAAACACACTTGTAATTGCTAATGTGAGAACCTCAAGAGCTTTCTTTTCATTTTTGCACAATGATTGGCATTATTCCAGATAATGGCTGCTATATCAGCCAGCTTGCCATTTGAAGGACTCTTTTTTTTGTTTGTTTGTTTGTTTTTTTGAGTTGGAGTCTCACTCTGTCGCCCAGACTGGAGTGCAGTGTCCGCTCCTGGCCACCGCAGCCTCGACCTGCTGGGCTCCGGTGATCCTTCCGCCTCAGCCTTCCAAGTAGCTGGAACTACAGGCGTGCGCTACCACACCTGGCTAATTTTTTCGATTTTTTGTAGAGATGAGGTCTTGCCAAGTTGCCCAGGTGGGTCTCAAACCCACAGGCTCAGGCAATCCACTCACCTCAGCCTCCCAAAGCGCGGGATTACAGGCTGAGTCACCGAGCCCGGCTTTTGAAGGACTGTTAGTGGAAGTGTACTAGTGAGAAATAAATCTTTGTTGTGTTAAGCTCACTGATGAAGCTGTCCTCACAGAGTTAACAAGAATTCTAAACAGAAATATAGCTAATTAATCAGGCTGTACTTTGACCCACTTTCTTGTAACAGGAAGTCAGGTAACTACATACTGACCAATTTTTATCTCCATTGTTCCTATAAATAGGATCTCTGATGTTAGAATCATGAGACTTTCGTTTAGGAATTGCTTAAGAAAATCCTGAATTCTAGTGGAACAACTAACAGCAACCGCTTTAAAGACCCTCTTGGAGGAACTGAACCTGTGTGTGTAGACTAACATCCACATATCAAGACTCACTTGGCACACTATGCCCACCAATGAAAAGTTATTATGCCATAATAACTCATAATAACTCCCTATCCCATGACCTTGCCCTGCGCTCTTGAACTGTTAAACCCAAAGTTTTAAATCCAAGAGACCACCAAAGAGCCAGCTCCGATGCAAACACACGAGGGTCTTTATTCAGGCTCGAGTCTGGGCTCACGTTCGTAGCCGGCACAGCGGCACTTGGAACGAGAGCCCCGACTCAGGTTAACACGCACATTTTATACATAATTCTGAGGGAGTGGGGTGGCTTTACAAACTTGTTCACACAGGATTGGATAGAATTGCATATACACGGTTACAGAGATACTGATTGGTTGGTTCATTTTTGATTTTTTGCGGGCTTGGGCTTAGTTGCCTATGATGGACAGGCAACGGCTAAACGGGCAGAATGGAATGCCAGATAAGCTAGGTTTATACAGTTACTGTGCATAAATTAACTTTGGCATGCAAGCAGGAGGTTTGAAACAACACAGAGCCCACCAGAAGAGTGGCTGGCGCCACAGAGCCCACCATAATTTAAACAAAGGAATGTCTGGAAGGGGCTTTGCTTAACATTCACACCCTGCCAGCAGTGTTTGCAGAAGTTAATCCTATGTGGGTTAAACAAAAACTTATCAGAGTTCTAAGTATAAACACTGCAAACAATTTTTCTCAGAGCTTCCATAACTTCTGAGCCCTTCAGAACCAATCAACGATCTCCACACTTCCACCCACTCCAAAACCCTTAAAAAGTCTAGCCCCAAACTCCTCCAGGAGACAGATTCATTTAGTGGCCCTACCACTGAAACTCTTTCTCCACTGTAACCCAGTGTCTCAATTTATTGACTTGCCATGTGCATCAGGCGGCAAACCTATAATGGTTACACTATGATTCTGTAGTGGGTGGTAAGGTCTTCTTTTCCATCTATTTGTGGATTTGGTGGCTAGATGTGGAACAGTTAGGTTGATATTTTTCTGGTATATGCTATTATATTCAAACTGGTTTCGTTACAGCCCATTCACATTCGGCTTGTTCAATGCCTATGCACTGCTGGTCATTAAACATGTTGAATAACATTCCTCTGGCGG
Organism: Tarsius wallacei; assembly: GCA_963574415.1. NCBI lineage: Eukaryota > Metazoa > Chordata > Mammalia > Primates > Tarsiidae > Tarsius > Tarsius wallacei. Next base: position 25,628 of record CAUYQG010090440.1, on the reverse strand, counting down.
GTCAAAAATAATAGAAAGTGTACAGTGCAATATTGTTGTTGGTGTTTTTTTTATAAACCAGGAAATGTATTGGAAGAGTATTGTACAATATTGGAACAATATTTTAACAAACATTTTGAACATGGAGAATACTTATTTATTCATGTAAAGAATTTAATTCTTGGATTACATTATGGGTATGGACTCCCCAAAGAAGGAACATTATCTCACACTAGTATGGTACCAAGTAGAACAAGGTAAAACCTGGGCTGATAGCTTTTAAATTCTGTGCTTTTGACGTGAGAATTGAAGTCCAAGTGTTTTCCTGTCACTTTGTGAAAAAGTGCTTGGTGGCAGGCATACTTTCCTCTCTCCAAGGTAAAAAATTTTGGGACCAAACATACTTTCTGTTCTTGAGCTAAACAATTCTAGGGTGAAGCATACACTCATTTCTCTGCTTTCCTGTTCCAGGAAATACCTTGTGGATCAACAATTAATTTACTTATTAAGACTAAAATCTACGTATGAAGACTCACTTGGCACACTGTGCCCACCAATGCAAAGTTATTATGCCATAATCCATACCTAGTCCCCAACAGTTCCTGTCCTATAAGGCCTGCTTTAAAAATTACCCCCAAGCGATAAAACCTTAAAAATGTCCTGTCCTAATTTTCCTTTCTGAGAGAGTACTGGGTTCTGGCAAGGTCATCTTCTCCTTTACTGCAGTAAGTCTAATAAACTTTCCTTTCCTTTATCAACAAAATTTTCCAATTGTGTTTTAAGGAGTCAACTCACCAAATTGCTTTCTTCAATGTAAATTTTGACTAGCACGCATGAAGGTGATGATATCCCTTTATCTATTCTAGTAGTAAATGTTATGTTAGGAAATCTTTGCTTATTTAAGAGAAAAACATAGTATTTTATTGGTTTTATTTTATTTTATTTTGAGGCAGAGTCTCCCTCTGTTGCCCAACCTAGAGTGCAGTGACATAATCATAGCTCACTGCAGCCTTGAAGTTGAGCTCAAGTGATCCTTCCACCTCAGTGTCCCAACTAGCTAGGTGTATAAGTGTGCACCACCAAACCTGCTTAATTGTTCTAATTTTAAACTTAGATTACTTTTTTTTAAGTCAGAGTCTCACTCTGTCACCCAGACTGGAGTGCAGTGACATGCTCATGACTACCTCAGTCTCGATCTGCTGGGTTCAGGCAATCCTTCCACTTCAGTGTCCTATGTAGCTAGAACTACAGGTGCAAAACCAGGCCTAACTAATTTTTTGATTTATTGTAGAGATGAGATCTTGCCATTTTGCCCAAGGTGGTCTTGAACCTGTGGACTCAGGCAATCTTCTTGCTTCCACCTCCCAAAGTGCTAGGATTAAAGGCTTGAGCCAGTGCACCCGGTTTTAGATTACTTTTAAGTTTGAATATATTTTAAGTTTTAAGGGTTCCATCTCTCAAGTAATACATGTGGAATAAGACCTAAAATTAAGGTCCAATATTATGTGTTGCCTTGAACTCTGGTAAAACGAGGAGAGACCTGAATGACCAAACTGCAAATTTCCCACCTCACTCTGCAGTCACTGGTAAAGTCCTCTAGCCAACAACCCTCCTTATCAAAAGGAGGAAGCACAGTTCCTACTTGTCAGTGAGTAGTGTGGACTTTATTTCCCTGTCAACCTGTAAAATTATTCAAACAAGTCAAACACATCCTCCCACAGGAACTAAGGGGCACCACATCCTCTTCATACTACAAAGTCTGCTTCCCATGGCACCTCACTGTTCACTCTGTTCCAGAACGCAAGCCCTGTGTGTCCCTGCCTGGTGTGTGGTATCCTTCTTTCCCAGGCTGTGATTATGCAACACCAGGAAACTGCTGTTGATCTTATTTCCACAATGCCAGGGGTGCAGTCTATTTCAGAAAGTCAATTACTGAGACAACAAATATTTCTAGAGAAGAAGGCTTTAATATTCTATGGGCATATCAGCTGGAGAGATGGTAGACAAACGTTCAAATCCTTCTCTCACTCCCAATCCCCAATTAAAGGTATGGGTTTATATAGCAAGAAAGAAATGTAAAACAGGACTTAGAAAGGGCTAAGGAAGAGGAGTTGGTCAACAGGAAGCAGGTGGTGGGTTAGGCAATCATCTGGATGTGGTGATCTGATAAGTTTCAGTTCCTGATTACTATCTGGGGACAGTTTCCTGAGAAAGGAACTCAGGTAAGGCAAATGTAAGTTTTAACACTGGGAAGGTAAATTTTGATATTTGTTTTATTTTTGTTATTTTAATTTTTTTTGTAGGAGTCTCACTCTGTCACCCAAGCTGTAGTGCAGTGGCATGCTCATGGCTACTGCCGCCTCGACCTGCTGGGCTCAGGTAATCCTTCCACCTCAGTCTTCTAAGTAGCTAGAGGTACAAGCATAAGCCACTACGCCCAGCTAATTTTTTGATTTATTGTAGAGACAAGGTCTCGCCAAGTTGCCCAGGCTGGTCTTGAACCCCTGGACTCAGGCAATCCTCTCGCCTCTGTCTCCCAAAGTGCTAGGAATACAGGCATGAGCCACCGTACCTAGCTCGATATTTATTTTTAAAACTGTAAATATCAGTTCTATGAGCCAGTTGGTCCAGTTACAGTCTCATCTGCCCAGTGTCAGAAGTCATGTGTGCAGTTATCATCATAACCCTACGGTAGGAATTTCTGTCTTACCAATGGGGTAAAGAAGAGATGATTAAAATAACATAGCAAATCTTTTTTGTGTGCCTGCAATGTGTTGAGATGTGTTCCAGTTGCTGAGGTTATCATAGCAAACACAACAAACTTACTCTCTACCCTCACAGAGCTTCTAAGTTTGTAGAAGGGAGACAGATATCATACAAATGTCCACACAGTCATGTCTAATTAATGTTGTTGAACATTATGAAGAAAAATGTCAGGGTGCTTTTGTGAATTATTTATTATATAGTTTGTATTGTTGTCCCTTCCAAATCTTGTGTTGAAATATGATCTCCAGTGTTGGAGGTAGGGCCTAGTAGGAGGTGTTTGGGTCATGGAGGCAGATCCCTCATGAATGGATTGGTGCCATTCTCTCAATGTAAGTATTAATTCATGTGAGAGTTGATTGTTTAAAAGAGTCTGGCACCGTCTTCTCTCTTCCTTGCTTCTGCTCTTTTCATGTGACATGCCTGCCACCATGATTGTAGCTTTCTGAGGTCTCACCAGAAGCAGACACCAGTGCCATGCAGAACCGTGAATCAAATAAACTTTTCTTTAAAAACTAATCAGGCTTAGGTACTTCTTTTTAGCAAGGCAAAACAGATGAATACAGTTTATATCTTTTGACCATTTATCTCTTGGGTTCTTAATGTTGGTCATGTTGACTTGTTTGATCTAAGACAAACATTTTTTCCAACTTATTGTGCACCGTTTTCTCTGTTTGCAGCTTAAATATTCCATTTTATAATATAGATGTTTTCATTTTTTTTGTTGTTTTGGGGACAGGGTCTCACTATGTTGCCTAGGCCGAAATGTAGTGACTACTCACAGGTGCAGTAATAGATCACTACAGCCTTGAACTCCTGGGCCCAAGCCATCTTCCAACCTCAGCATGAGGAGTAGCTGGAACTATAGGGGCACACCATTGTACCTGAATTAGATGCTTTAATTTTATGTTGTTAAATTGATAATCTTTTCCCTCCTGATTGTTCTTGTGCTTTTACTTTTAGAATTCTTACCCTTTAGATATTTGGTATTAACTTAATTTTTGTGCATAATTTTTTTCCCTAAACCAACCAATATTTTAATAATCTATACTATTAATTAATATGTAAAAATGCCTTCATGAGTTGTTACCACCTAAAATAATACACCATATAACTTTAAAGAATGTTTTCTTTTACTTCTAACCTCTGTTCTTCTTTAGAATTACCTTTGCTGTAATCTGTATGTGCTCCTTATTAAAGACTTCACACTTATTCTCACAAGCGTTGGCTTGGACTCTTTTGTTAATTGATGAATAAATAGTAGACAGGTCAGATGGACCAACAAATTGCTACTTTTCTCCAGACGAAAGTGAGGCTTCTGTCACTTGAAGACGCACTCTAGAAAGCCCCCCAGGGAGCCTTCTGCTTGATCTGTTTCCTCTGGGAGACTGGTCCAGAACACCATCTTCCCTCTCAGGTACCAGCCACCTTGGCTTCCAAGATCCTCCCAGCACACAAGCTCCTGGTCACTGGGGCATTGAGAAATTTTTAAAAATTTAATAGAAATCTATGTCCATATTTTAAATGCCATGAAGAAAAGTCAGATAGCACGCCTTCCCAACACAGATCTCCAGACACAAGGTGTTTAAAGTGTTCTTTCAGAGTTTTCAAAGCATACCCATATATATAGCCTTTAAGCAATTACAGCCTCTTTCAAAATGTCTTCTGCCTTTTTTATTTTTCTTTCACTTAATGATATATCTAGAATATCTTTCTAGATTAATGTGTGTATTATAGCCCATTTAAACCAATAACTGCACAATATCCCATTGAATATCTCAGGATGATAAACAACTATGACTCTAGTCTACTAGGCTCCATTTAATTCTACAATGAACAGTTTTGTAAGTATGTCTTTGTTGTATGGGCCAAGGTGGAGCTTGCCCCCTTGGCCTTCTTTTTCTTTCTTTCTTTCTTCTTTTTTTTTTTTTTTTAACAAAGTTTATTAGAGAGAGAAGGGAGAAAAGAAAGAAGGACATGCCAGAGCTGGCACGGGTGAAAGAAACTGCTTGATCTACTTAAGTTTTGCTGAAAAATCACCTTGCAAAAGGCAGATTAATAGGAGAAAATGCATACAAATTTATTTAATGAGTATACATGAAAGACTTCAGAATGAAGACCCAATCTCCCAGGAAGGCACATAAGTTTACTACCTTGAGGTTATAAATGTAGGCTTGAATCCTGGTAAAACAGGTTTTGGGAAGTGAGAAGAGGAATTCTACAGAGTGAAATGACTATTTACTAGGGGCTGGGTATGGTGGCTCATGCCTATAATCCCAGCACTTTGGGAAGTGAAGGTGGGAGAATCGCTTGAGCCCAGGAATGCCACGCCAGCCTGGGCAACATATCGAGACCTTGTCTCTACAAAAAATAAAAAACTTAGCCAGGTGTGGTGTCATGTGCCTACAGTCCTAGTTACTCAGGAGGCTGAGGCAGATTGCCTGAGTCCAGAAGGTTGGGGCTGCGGTGAGCTATGATCATGCAACTGCACTCTAGCCTGGGCATCAGAGTGAGACTCCCCAACTCAAAAAAAATTTTTTTTTTAATTAAAAAATAAACGATTACTAGAGAGAATGATCGGATCAAGAAACAAAAATTAACTTGTAAATGGTTCTCTTTGGAATTTAAATAGTCCTTGGAGACAGTCATTATCTTGAAAAAGGTTCTGTTTAGGTGTGGTTATGTTTTTGGTCTTACAGGGAGGGGAAGAAATCTATTTTACCTTGTGGGTCTGGAGCTTAGGCAGATAAAGAAACTCCAGCTTCTTTGGGAGAGAAGGTGGGGTTGGGGGAGAACACAGAGACCTTGAGTCTTCTTCAGTTCAGCATGTCGAAATGTCATATTTTGGGGCACTGGTTACTGAGCCCCAACATCGTATACATAGGTAAGAATATAAATGGTTAAAATTTCAAAACTGGACTTGCTAGGTCAAAGCAATTTTTTTTTTAAGAACCTCTATATTTTAGCTGGAAGCGGTGACTCAAGTCTGCAATCCCAGCACTTTGGGAGGTAGAGGCGAGAGGATTGCCTGAGTTCAGGGGTTCAAGACCAGCCTGAGAAACATGGTGAGACCTTGTCTCTACAATAAATAATAAAATTAGCCGGGTGTGATGGCGTACGCCTGTATTTCCAGCTCCTTGGAAGGCTGAGGGGGAAGGATTGCCTGGAACCAGCAGGTCAAGCCTGCAGAGGCCATGAGCATGTCACTGCCCTCGAGCCTGGGCAACAGAGTGAGACTCTGACTCAAAAAAGAAAAAAAAAAAAGAATCTCTATATTTTAAGAAAAGCAGTACTTTGCCAAATATAATTTTTCTTCATTTTGTTAGTTAAGTTTGTTTGTGGTACTTTTGGCCATACATAAAATTTAAATATTTGTATAGTCCAATTTATCAATCATTTCCTTTATAGTTTCTGGGACTTGTATTTTGTTTAGATACACACCAAGATTAATTTGTGGTGGGTTTTTTGGACCATTTTTGAGATTTCACTTTTACATTTAAATTTTTGAGTCATGTGAAGTTTATTTTGGCAAAAGGAATGAGAAAGGGAGCCAAGTTAATTTTTTTCCAGATGGCTTCCCAGCATCCCAACACCATTTATTACAAATCAATTTTTTTGCTACTGTTTTGATATGTTTGCTTTTTCCCCTACTAACTTCCCATGTACATTTGAATCTTTTTCTATAGTTTATATTTTGCTTCCCTGATCTGTTTGTCTATTCAGGCATCAGGACAAAACCTTTTAATTACTACCCTTCATAATACGTTCTATAACTTAATTTTTATTCTATTTGGAATTGATTTTAGCATATGATGCCATGTGAGACTAAATGTCAAATAAAGTCACACTATCGACATAAAGAAGAAAGAAGTTAACGAAAATGAAGATGGTAGGTATTGATGCCTCATCACTTGTTTGTTTATGAAAGATGGGAAGAGATAAAGGATAGCTTACAGTTATGGTATTGTTATTTTATTACTAAAAATAGATTATGGCATTTGTTGTTATCAAAACTATAATAAGTGAATATTGGTGTTAAACGCATGATCATTTTGATCACTGTTTCCTGTCTCTATAGTTCTTCAAAATTATCAGTAAATTTTGCTATGTGAATTAATTATGGAAAACTGTACCCTGTTATTACTCTACCCTACCCTTCTATCTTTATACTTTTGTTTTTCCTGTTTTTACAATTTGTATTTTAAAAAAGATTAATGACAAACATATGTAGTGCTGGACGCCCAAAGACCACAAAAGGGAAGACATTGTGTTCAAGAGACCCAAGAAATGACTGGGAGACAACAGACACGACTTGATGGGCTTCAGGGCTTTATATAGCAAAGATGGTCCAGGAGCAGCAGGCTGGACAGGAAAAAAACCCCTTCTGATGGTATAAGGCACACAGGTCATGTAGTACTTTCCGGGGGCGGGGGGGGGGGGCGCAGGGTTAAGCTGAAAAGTGAGGATTTCTAGTGCGCAAGCGCAGTGGGAGAACCACTTATATGTGCCTCCAGTGGACACAAAACGGCTGTGAATTCTCTGTAGGGATGGGATTGTTAGCATTATAAAGAACCAAAGATGAACTAAAGGTAAGCAAAGGTTATGGGCATTGATCCAGGCAGACTGATCTGTTCTGAATCAGTTGGGGGTGGGGCGGGGGAGGATGACCACCTCAAGGAAGGAAGGGGGCCCTAGAACCTTCACTCTGTACAGCTGCAAGATGTGGTCAGCTGGTGGGAGAACACCTCCCCCATGGCCTCAGCATGACCTGCCCACCCAGGCCAGATGGTAAAGAACATCCCAGGTTGGCCATCCTCAGGACCCCTCCCCAGGTTCCTAGCCCCTGCTTGGGGTCATATCCAGCTTGTGTTCATGTTGTCACTGTGTGCCACCTTACAACACAACGTTTGAATTTTTCCACAGGACTCCAAAAAGGAGCAGTAGCATGATGTGACAGAAATATGTGGGACTGAGCCCAGAATCCTTGCCCAACAAATTAAACTTGCCTATAATTATAAGTATTGGCTTCCTTCTGGTAAAATAGCAAAGGAACTACATGGCTAAAGGAAACAGAGACCTTAGGTACTAGCATAGTTTAAGTGTAAGACTACAAAAGAAAATGATACCAGATTGCTTCCTCCGATATAAGTATCCCAGAAATTGAACTTAATTCCCCAAGGAATACAACAGTTTTATGGTAGGCACAATTCCTGACAATCTCTACCACTGAGACTGGGAAAGCCTAAAATACTGACTTTTAAAATCTTATTTGTAGGTAATTCTGACTGATGAGACACAATCCCATAATGGTGCATAATGGGAAAGGTTTTTCTTTTCTGATGAAAGAAACAGACATGGCTGACACCACTGTTTCCCCTTTTTTCCTCTTGAAAGCAGACTTAATGTTGGAGTTCTGGCAGCAGTTTTTTATCCATGAAGTATATGCAAAGAACCTCTCAGAACATTGGCCTGGGCTTGGGTGTCAGTCAGTAGTGCCTATCTCCAAACTTCTTATATGAAAAAAAACCTTTTTTTTTTTTGAGTCGGAGTCTCACTCTGTCGCTCCGGCTGGAGTGCAGTGGCATGCTCTTGGCTACTGCAGCTTTGAATCACTGGTCTCAGGCAATCCTTCTGCCTCAGGCTTCCAAGTAGCGGGAACTACAGGTGCACACCACCATGCCCAGCTAATTGAAAAAAAAATTTGTTTGAGTCATTGCTAGTTAAGTTTTCCATAATGTACACACAACAATCAAGGACAACTAATAGAGCCAATATAATAGTGTATAAAGCACTAATTTAAAAAATACAAATCAAGTAATAAATAAGCTTGTTTCTTGCCTACATATTTCAATAAAGTGGTGCAAAAGATTTTTTCAACAGATATTTATAGAAGTTGATGATATCATATAAGAACAAAAGTAGACCGGGCTTGGTGGCTCAGCCTGTAATCCCAGCACTTTGGGAGGCTGAGGCGAGTGGATTGTCTGAGCCCGCGGGTTCAAGACCCGCCTGGGCAACTTGGCGAGATCTCGTCTCTACATCAAAAATTAGCCGAGCATGGTAGCGCGTGTCTGTGGTTTCTGCTACTTGAAAGGCTGAGGCGAAAGGATCGCTGGAGCCCAGCATGTGGCCGGGAGCATGCCGCTGCACTACAGTCTGAGTGACAAAGTGAGACTCCAACTCTAAAAAAAAAAACAAAAGTAAAGTACCACTAGATTTCATTCAAAGACTTAAGTATGAAGATCCTACTTGCGTGATATAGGTGATAGTATTCTTTTAGTTAAATGAGAAAAAATGTTAGGAGACTTCACAGAGTTAAAAACAATCTCAAAAAATGCTTTGTTAGCTGCTCATTTCCTGTCTGATGGAGAATGAAATTTCTTCGAGTGTTTTTGTGTCACATACTTTCTTTTCTTCTTCTTCTTCTTTTTTTAAATAGAGACAGGGTCTCATGACATTGCCAAGGCTGGTCTCAAACTCTTGGCCTCAAGCAATTGTCCTGCTTTGACCTCCCAAAGTGCTAGGATTACAGGTGTGAGCCACTATGCCTGGCCAGGTGGTTCACATGCTTCCTCTGCATAATCTCAATTAAGTTTTATCCACTGCTAAGTCGATGAGTTGTGAACTGAGTCTATTATCAGTCAGTCTGCAGAGCCTGGGCTCTTTTTATTCAACCATGTTGCCTTCCCCAAATTTCCTAGACCAGGGGTCAAAGCACATATGCCTACAGGAATTAGCAAGTAACTTTTAAGATACTTGTGGTGTGTACCATGGTTAACTTGTACACTTATACCCCTTCTGAGGAGAAAACTTTTACTCAGTTGTGGGAAAACAAGGCACTGTGCTTGATTGAGCACATAGGGGTTAATGTGGTAAGTTTCAACTTAGGTGGCAGAGACCCAAATAAAGTATGCCCTGAAGAGGCAATTTGGAGCTGTATGGTGGGAAACTGAGTTCTTCCTGTAGGCACTGAATTGCTGGTTTTTGTTCGTTTTTTGAGTCAGAGTCTTACTCTGTTGCCCAGGCTGGAGTGCAGTGGCATGCTCACGGCTATTGCAGTCTTAACCTACTGCCGTCAGGCGATCCTTCCGCCTCAGCCTTCCAAATAGCTGGAACTACAGGTGCATGCCACCATACCCGGCTTATTTATTTATTTATTGTAGAGATGAGGTCTTGCCAAGTTGCCTAGTTGGTCTTGAACACTTGGGCTCAGGCAGTCCTCTCGCCTCCACCTTCCAAAGTGCCAGGATTATAGGTGTGAGCCACATTGCCCAGCTGTTTTATTATTTCAAGATGACAAAGATTTGAGTAGGTTTAAAAGCAGAGGAAAAAGAGTGCTGGAGGTAAGACAGTCAAACCAGAGGTGGAGGGGGTGGTTTTGAGAGGAGAGGAGGAAGAAAGAGAACTGGAAACAAAGTGCTATGGCTTGAATGTGTACCATCCAAAGTTCAGGTGTTGTCAATGTGATAGTATTAAGAGTCAGGGCTTTTAAAAGGTGTTTAGACCATGAGGCCTCTCTTCCCATATGAATGGGATTATGGCCCTTATAAAAGAGGCTTCACACAGTTTTCAGCTCACTTTTGCTCCTCTGCCTGCCTCTGTGAGGACATAGTTTCCTCTCTCTGGAGGATGGAGCAACATGGTGCCATTTGGAAGCAGAGAGCAGCCCTCGCCAGACAACCAAACCTGCCAGTGCTTTAATCTTGACCTTCCCTGCCTCCAGAACTGTAAGAAAATAAATTTCTATTCTTTATAAACGGCCTAGTCTTGGGTATTTCGTTGTAGCCACACAAGATGGGCTAAAATGTACAGATTAGGATTATAGATTAAGGGCAGTAACTGGCAAAATTTTCTCTATTGGCTTGCTCTCTGCGGGTGAGCCTGCATGAAAAAGTCACTGTAAAAAATGGGAAGTAGATCTGAATAGACAGTTTCATGATATGTTTTCCTAGCCCAGTTGAAGTCAGAGCCCATAAATCTTGGAAAGTGGTGATTCAGCAGTTTTGGTGTAGTGAAGGCTGCTGGTCAGGTTGATTCAGGGGCTGAGGTTTTGCCTGATGAATGAAATGGAAGAACAATGTGGAAAAGAAGTTTCTGACAGGGGGCATGACTGTTTGATGGACTGCCCAAATATTATCTGTATTGAGAGGAAAATGACAACAGCTGGAAAGCGTGAGGAGAAAGTCAGTGTTTGAAGAATGGAGATTAGTGAGGTGAGAGCACAATTGGCGTGGGAATGGGTGAGCAAGCAAAGTGGAATGATAAGCCATTGGTTCAGAAAATGAGATTTAGAGAAACTTCATTGTTTTTCTACAAGCATTTTCATTCAAGAACTATCTGACTATTCAGTTATGTAAAAATTAAAGAAACCGATCATTCCCAATCTCACCACATAAAGAAATAACTGTTGTAAATATGGTGGTGAAGTTTTCCAATTATTTATATCTTTAATAAAACTTATTATTATTCTAGAGTGGAGGGAATAATATAGCACTGACCCATTTACCCATCACCTATTTTCAAAAATTATTCATTTAAAAAAATATTTTTCACATGTACTCCTCCACTTTATTTGCTGTATTATTTTATAGTAAGTTGCAGCATTTCACCCGTAAATGCTTCTGTATGTATCCCCAGTGGATAAGAACATTTAAAAATGTATATGTATATCATCACACCTGACAAAAAATAAATGTTAATTTCTTATTATCTTCTAATACCCAGCCTGTGTTCCAATGTTTAAATCACAATCCAAACAAACTCTGCACATCGCATTTGGTTGATTTATCTCTCAAATTTCTTTTAATCTCAAACAGATCTTTTATAACAATTCCATTCAGTTATTGAATTTTCTATACTCTGGATTTAGATGATATCATTTATCATACTCCTCTTGCCCTTATATTTCTGATAAAACTGGAAATTAATCTAGAGGTTTGATTGGGTTCAAGTTTAATTTTTTTTGCTACAATACTTTAGAATCAATATAGATTTTCACCTATTTTTCTCTATAAAGTGAAATGGTTATCAGTGACCTAACCAAGGTGACTCCTTTGTACAGTAGTTCTTCCATCTCATCTCCATGTAACTGCCCTGATGGTTTCAGTAAACAGTATACCACATCTTGTTGGCAGAACTCCAGGGACTTTCCCCGGCTGTGCCCGGGACATAAAGTTAACCGAAACTCCCTAATGGCCAAAAGTTCCCATTTTGGTTGCTAAGTTGCTAGTTTGTGGTTGCTAAGTTGCTATGTATCCTTGTGGTTTTTTCCTTTATAAACCCATTGCTTGCTTCATTTGAGGTCGAGAGTTTCTTTCTGGCATAAGCAAGCCTCCTCTCAACTGCCGGCAATAAAGGACTCAATATTTAACTCTCAGTGTGCTGGCGATTCCTTACTTGCGGTGCGGCTACAACAAAAAAGACATATACATATCAGAATACAAAAAAAAAAAAAACAAAACCAAAACTCATTCCAACGTAATATATTTTATCTTGCATTTTAACCTAACAATACAACATAGAGCTTTTTCCACATCATTAATACTGGCATATACTTGTATTATTTATTTGTATTTACTTATTTCATTGAGTTGGAGTCTCACTTAGTCACCTAGGCTGGAGTGTAATGGCACAATCTCAGCTTACCCCAACCTCAACCTCCTGGGCTCTGGTGATCATCTCACCTAAAGGCATGTGCTACAATGCCTGGCTAATTTTTAAATTTCTTTGTAGAGACAAGGTCTCTCTCTGTTGCCCAGGCTGGTCTCAAACTCTGGGCTCAAGTAATTCTCCCATTTCAGCCTCCCAAAGTGCTGGGATTACAGGTGTGAACTACTGTGCCTGGCCTATATCCTTAAATGGCTGGTCAAGTATTCAGTTTTAGAATAGATAATAATTCTGTTGATTCCATATTGATGGATATTTATGCTTTAAAATTTTTCTATATTTATAAATAGCACTTTGATAAATTTTCATATAAATAAATCTTTATATCTTGTGTGACTTCTCTTTTTCTTCTTTCCTTCCTTCCTTTTTTTTTTGAGTCAGAATCTCACCCTGTCATTCAATGGCACAATCACAGCTCACTGCAGCCTTTACTTCTGGGGCTCAGATAATTCTTCCACCTCAGCCTCTGAGTAGATGGAACCTCAGGTGCACATCACCACACCCAGCTTTTTTTTTTTTTTTGTAGAGACAGGGTCCCACTATGTTGCCCAGGCTGTTGTGTAATTTTTTCTTTAGAAAAAATTGTGGAAGTAAGATTGAGCATTCAAAAGCTATGAATGTTAAAATTTTGCTAACCATTACCAAACTATTTCATCCCTGAAACTTTATTTGAAAGCTCATCAGTGGCAGCAGAAGCAACTGTGTGTCTCCCAGTACCTGGTTGTGAGGTCAACTGCTGGCTCCCTTTGAACCCTCAGTCAAGCAAGGGAAAACAGAGACCTGCATTGCCCCACCCAGCTCTGGCTGGAGAGACAGACCCCCACCCCCATGCAGAAATAGGCAAACACATGTCAGATCTGAGTGGGAGACTTGGGAGCAGCACACAAGTTAGGTGAGTCCAGATCTGATCCATACTCCTCCCACAGTAGTCTGTGGGGCATTTGACCCATGCTGAGAATAACCCTATCAGCCTGCACTGAGAGTGGAGGGGACGGGCTGGAGACCAGAGCCATTCCTTAACACAGTGGTGGTAGCCAAAAGGGACCTGGAGTTACAGAAATGACCACAGAGCAAGTTTTTTTGTTTGTTTGATTGTTTTTCATTTTAGTTTTTGGATTTCTTTTTCTATCTTTCTGTTTTTGATTACATTTTCATACCTGCTTTGTTTCTGTTACTTTATTTTATTTTGTTTTTTAGATTTTCTATTTGTATAAGGGTACTTTTTGAGGGCAAGTACATCTACAGTGTTTTGTTTTTTTTTGTAGTTTGTATGATTGTCTGTACGTTTTTGTTTTCTTTGTTTTTTCTGTCTTTGTTTCTGTTTATTCATTAGTTAGTAAGCCTACCTGTTTTCCCTCTTCTTCTTCTCCTCTCTCTCCACCTTCCTTTCTTCTTCCTTCTTCCTTTTTCCATTCTTTTCCTTTTTCTTTTTTGTCTTAAAATGTACATTTTTTAAAAAATACATTTTTTATTTTAAAGATGTGAGTGTACAATTCAGGATTAGGTTTACAAATGTTCATTATGCAGGTACCCTTGTGGATGAGGTGTGCCCCCTTGTTCCCTGGCAGAGTCCCACTACTGCCAAACCTGCCCCCCACCACCAGCAGTTTCATACTACTGCCAATTCTTTTCTCACAGCATTACAATAATTGTTCAAAGTCTGCTTTAGAGTGAGAACATGTAATACTCAGTTTTTTGTTTCTGTGATAGATCTCTCAGTATTATAGACTCTAAGCCAATCCAAGTTGCTGTGAAGTTCATAATTTTGTCCTTCTTTATGGCTGTATAATATTTCATCTATATATGTACCACATTTTTTTAATCCAGCCCACTTTCGATGGGCAGCACGGTTGATTTAATGTTTTTGCTATTGTGAATGGTGCTGCAATAAACATGCATATGCAGGTATCTTTTTCATAGTTCTTCTAGGTATATTCCCAGAAGGGGGATTGCTGGTTCGTATAGAAGGTCAATTTTTAGATCTTTTAGGAATCATCACAATGTTTTCCACAGAGGTTGTACTAGTTTATACTCCCACCAACTGTATGGAAGTGTTTCCTTTTCCCCACATTCTTTCCAGCATCTGTTGTTTTTTGAGTTATTGATTATGGCCACCCTGACTGGAGTTAGGAGGTATCTCAGTGTGAATTTAATTTGCATTTCTTTGTTAATTACTGAGGCCAAACCATTTTTTCATATAACTGTTGGTTGCTCGTCATCTCTGCTTTTTAAGGGATTATAAAGTAGGTAAGTTTTCTGTAGCCCGATTTCTCCTTTTTCTCAGTTCTAGCTCTCATTCCTGTGGTCTGTTTCTGTCCTACCTAGCCCTTCTGCTCTCAATCTATCTCCTGCAGCAACCGATCCAAGCGAATCCTAAGGTTAACTGAGGTTAAAAATGATCTTTTATTTCTTCATCATCAAAACTCTCATGTCTTGTATGCATAAGATCTCGGCCAAGGAAAGCCCTCTGATAACTTGTTTGTCTATAATAGCTCCATGAAGTACATTTCCTATAGCAATGTAAGCAAAACTAGGAATTTTAGAATGCCAATCTAAAAAAAAAAAGAAAAGAAACTCTAATGCTGGATACTAGCAGAAAATATTTTTGAGCATTAGGGCTTTTAATATTGCACATCTAAGCAAACTCTCACTCTGCCATCTCTTCCCCTGTATCACAATTTTCCATTTAACAGATCATCTTGGTCTCCTGCTACATTCAATAATACAATTTCCTTTTGTCTTTTCTTTTTTTCTCATCATACTACTTCTTTTCTGATTTTAAAAATGTATTTAACTTTTTTTTGATGTCCACCTTCACTTCTGCTTAGGTTCTGTTTTGTGTAAACTTTACACATAATCTTTTTTTTTCTGAATAAACGAATACATTCCTTTCCATATAAATTATTTGATTCATGTTTAACATGGTTTTTTTTTTTTGCTATTCTGAGTTGTCATGTTTTGCTGTTCAAATTTATTTGGAGAAAGCACTGCTTATATTACTGCTCTGCTACTTTGTGAATTCCGTAATAAAATTTTTGGTAGAATCAGAGAAATCTTAGTTATCTCCTAGTAATCATTATTTTTGTCATTTTTTTGTCCATTTCTAGAGAATTTTTAATTATTTAGTTTATAGTTCATGAATGAAATTTGGACATAAATCATAAAATAATTTGCACAAGTCTTATGAAAATTGTTCTGATAACCTTAGATTCTCATTTATTACTCATGATTGATATCTATTTTGCCAGCTTTATATTATCTCTAAGCACATTGCTAGGTACTTTATTGATAAAGCATAATTATTGGTTGAATGAATGAGTGAATAAACCAATAATTTTTATTCCCAGCATTTTTCGAGTTGCTTTTTAGTTAGTACAAATAATTATAGTACATGAAACTTCGCATGTTTTATAAATACATATGGGGAGATAAAACCATGTATATTTATTAGATAAAACCACTGAACAATTACATAGTGTAATAGAAGCCATAGATGTAAGAATTCAGATAAAGGAATCTGAATACTGAGAAAAGACTTCTTGAACGTGGAAATTGAGTTAGAAATAAATGGAGTGTTTGAGACTCCCCAGGATGAATTATAGAATTTTTCAAGTGTTTTATGTTTTCTGGAGAAAAAAAGTCTGTGTGTAACACCAAGATTACTTTTAATCTATTTAATATGGATTCATACAAGCAAGAATTCTGTCAATGCTTTATCCCAGCCTCTTCAATGGTGTCTGGCATCCTAGGCACTCAACATATTTACTGAATTAATGAACAAAAATATCAGTCAGAAAACCACTCAGGAATCAATTATATACCTGAAAAAACTCCTTTTCCAAGGACATATTGGTTGACTATCACTGGCTCTTTAATATTGACGGAGATTAGTTGTCCATGCTTGGTCCTACACGTAACTGAAGTCAGAAGTTACAAATGTGTAGTTGTAGGGCAAAAGTCTGAATGCACTATCTGTCCCTCTTCCCTCAGTATCTCTTCCACCTTTCTGACAGACTATTTGAAGTTCTCTATTTCAGATTTATTGCTTAGTTTTAAGATTTTCCTTTTCTTCCTAAAACATTTGTTCACAGTAAAAAAAAGCTATGCTGTACAGAATAATGATCTTCAAAGTTGTCTATGTCCAAATCCCTGGATCTATGAATATGTCACCTCATATGGACAAAGGGGCTTTGCAGATATGATTAAGAATTTTGAGGTTTAAGATTATCCTGGATTATCTGAATCTACCCTATGTAGTCACAAGTGTTCTTATAAGAGGAAGAGTCCGAGTCAGTGAGAAGATGTGATGACTGAAGCAGTGGTTGGAGTGATGCACTTCGAAGAGGGAGAAAAGGCTCATGAGATAAGAACTGCAGGCTGGAAAAACTGGAAACTAGAAAAGATAGAAGCTAGAAAAGGTGAGGAAATGGATTCTTTCTTTGACTCTCCAGAAGGAATGCAGCTCTGTTGACACTAGGTTTTAGCTCTGAAGACCCATTTTAACCTTCTTTCTTTCTGAACTATAAGATGATAACTTTTTTTCTGGTGTGTATTTTAAGCCACTGAGCTTGTGGCAACTTGCTACAGCAGCAGTAGTAAACTAACACAAAGTCTACTTATGGTAAAAAAATTTCCAATGGGAGTCATAAGATCTTGGTCCCAGTATAAACTTTCTCACCAATTACCTTTGTGACACTGAGCAAGCCAGTTCATATATCTCTTCTTGTATGAATTATTTGACTGGTATAACATAAATGTTGGACTAAATTAGGAATATCCCGTTGAACTGTAAAATTCTGATGGCTTATCTCTGGCAGTTATTCTTTGTTCCTAAAAAAACTGTAATAGTGCCTTACCTCCCCAAGCTGGAATCTGGCCACCATTTCTTAGTTTATTTTTTGGACTTAATTTCTACAACTCAGTCATTATCTTCTCCCTAAGTATAGACACAGACGCTGTCTGGCTTTTATCACTCAACATTTGATTTCTGTCACTCTTTAATCCATTTCCATTTTGAAAACATAAGAAGTTACCTTTATGTGCTACAGTTCTTATCTTAGGTGATCCAATAGATGTGTATATCTATATTAGAAATTATTTGTCACAGCTTATCACATATTTTAGATAAGAAACGGACATTTTTGAAACTGTTAGTTATAAAATAAAGTGATTTCTCTCATTTTTGAAACATTTTAGAAATCTTTTATTGATTATTTAAATGTGATAATTGAGACTCCATATTTATTTTTATGACATCTTGAATAGTGTTTTTTAAAAAATATTTTACCACGTTTTACATTATTATTACTATTTTTAGTTTCAAGGGATTAAGTGGTTGAATAAGCAGATAAATTAGCTTGGGATCCTGTGATAATTCCTGATTGGCATACTATTAACATACTATTAACATAAGCCTTACTGAATTATTTTACACTCTATTGACTTCAGTGTCATTCTTCAGTCCCATTGATGTATTCCTTCATTCAACAAGTGTGATGCACTTATTATGCGACTGTGTTAGTCACTATTGGTGATTGTGATGATGGTAGGGGCAACCCACGTAGATCAAACATGACTTCTGTAACCAAGAAGCTACATTTTAATTGGAGAGATGGACATTTATATATTCATGACAGGCAAAGTAAAATAAATTCTAACAGTACATTGAGAATATAAAGACTATGGCATATTGGGAAGATTTTACAAATAAGGGAGCATTTACCTGGGACTTTGAGAACTAGATTTTGTGAGTTGGAGAATAAAATAAGAAAATTTTTAAAATTTAAAAAAGGGAAAATTTTAAAAGTCGAATTAAGCACTATGAATAATAGAACAGAGACTTTGAAAGCTGTATGCTGTGCATAAGTAATTGTTAGTTGACTCATATGACTGGTTGGAATCATATTTACTCATAAGAAACGATAGTGAAAAGGATTTAAAGATGGCCTAATATGTCTTTCGAGTAGAACATCACAGGCAGTAAGAAATAGGAAATATCCGTGTTATACTAGATGAAAGCAGAGAAGAAATAGGTCCAGAGATGAAATTAAAATTTAGTAGTGGCAGTTTTGAAACCATATGGGAGCCAGATGACCCCTCCAGTGAGAATTCAAGTATGCACACGATGAAGGTCATTTGGCTGTGTGAGATGTTAATATGACAGCCATTTTAATGGCTAGAGGCTTTCCGTTTTTTTGAATACTAAAACTTGCTCAGGTAATTATTTCTCATTTTATTTTATTTTTTAGGTAATATGAAAGCTGATTTTGGCATCTGAGGCAACGGACAGAATGAATCACTCTGTGGTATCAGAATTTGTGTTTCTGGGATTCACCAACTCATGGGAGATTCAACTTCTCGTTTTTATCGTCTCCTTATTGTTATACTTTGTCAGCATGATGGGAAACCTTGTCATTGTGTTTACTATAACCATGGATGCTCATCTTCACTCCCCCATGTATTTCTTCCTGGCTAACCTCTCAGTCATTGATATGGTATTTTGCTCAATCACAGCCCCTAAAATGATTTGTGATATTTTCAAGGAGCACAAAGCCATCTCTTTTGGGGGATGTATTACCCAGATCTTCTTTAGTCATGCTGTTGGGGGCACTGAGATGGTGCTGCTCATAGCCATGGCCTTTGACAGATACGTGGCCATATGTAAACCTCTCCGCTACCTGACCATTATGAGCCCAAGAATGTGTCTATCTTTTTTAGCTAGCTCTTGGGTCATTGGCTTTATCCACTCATTGGTCCAATTAGTTTTTGTGGTAGATTTACCTTTTTGTGGCCCTAATATTTTTGACAGTTTTTATTGTGACCTTCCCCGGCTCCTTAGACTTGCCTGCACAAATACCCGAGAACTGGAGTTCATGGTCACTGTCAATAGTGGACTCATATCTGTGGGCTCCTTTGTCTTGCTGGTCATTTCCTGCATATTCATTTTGTTTACTGTTTGGAAGCATTTTTCTGGTTCTTTATCCAAGGCTCTCTCCACTCTGTCAGCTCATATCACCGTGGTCATTTTGTTCTTTGGGCCATTGATGTTTTTCTACACATGGCCTTCTCCCACGTCATACCTTGATAAATATCTTGCTATTTTTGATGCATTTATTACCCCTTTTCTGAATCCAGTCATCTATACATTCCGAAACAAAGACATGATAGTGGCAATGAGGAAATTGTTCAGTCATTTTGTGCATTTCGGAAAGATTTCATAAATGAATTGGCTAAGAAGATGTGGAACTATGGAGTGTCCCTCATCCTGGCTGCAATAAAGAATCATGCAATTTCAGAGAAATGCCCAAGACTTAGGCCACGTTATATGCCTAGAAATCTACTCTCTGTTAAGTTATGGTACCTATTTTATCATTAAATTAGAAGTGTTTTGTTCTTTAATGGACTCTGCGCATCAAAGTGCTGCATATGAAATCTTACGTCCTTTGTAACCTACTACTTTGAAAGTCCTTGTTCTATAATTGTGCAAATAATACTTTATCTTTTTCTATACTGGACAGATTATTCTATTGGTATGCATTCACATGATTGTTAATCTATTTATTACCTGTCTTGATTTTAATTCTGTTCCAAACTGTTTACTTTCTATGGCTGCATTCTCCACCTAGTTTGCTTCTTTATCACATTCCTCTGTCTGGCAATCTGGGAAATTGTTAGTCCTATGTTTAGAATATTAAAATTTA
The DNA here is from genome assembly GCA_963574415.1 of Tarsius wallacei. Classification (NCBI taxonomy): domain Eukaryota; kingdom Metazoa; phylum Chordata; class Mammalia; order Primates; family Tarsiidae; genus Tarsius; species Tarsius wallacei. The sequence continues at coordinate 5,520 of CAUYQG010090440.1, read as the reverse complement.
AAGTTAGAGTGGATTACCAACACCATTGGTTCTAATCCTTTAAAATTACACATGTTAAAATCCACAAATTGAAATGTGATGGCTATTTGCCCAAGGGCACAAAACTGTACATCTTCAAAGAGAGCCAACCACCAGAAACCCTGACTCTGGCTGCTAGGTTGGTGCCCTTTCACTTTTGAATAAATTTTATATTTGAGTTTATGCTCATATTATAGTCTTCCAGCTTTTATTGTAGACCTAATTTTGAGTCTATTTGAAGAGAAATCTTTACATCTTTCCTTTGTCTTCCTTCCTTTCAGAAAATTACCATTATCATTTAGCTCTTCTTTATCGTTTCTAAATTTTTCCCTAATTTCTACAACTACCATACACTTTCTTGTTCAGGTCCTACCAAAGCTGAATTTTAAGTCATTGCTTTAACTATGAAAAAATTTAAATTGTATTATTAAACAGAGTTCTTTTGTTTATGGTGGTATTCATAGAGACCTTTGATTAAACTCTATTTTATAGACCTTAAGTTCATTCAAATATTTACAATTGATAATGTTTCCATTTTTGGGGAAACAAATATAATTGGCGAATTGTGTAGGTCTGCTTAAGTAAGTCACATTAAGATCAATATGCTCGAAGCATTTTGGTATGCCTAACCCCTAACTGTACCCCACAATACCATAAAAAAAAAAAGATCATTATGCTTCTTTCTCAGAAAGATAAATTTCAAATATTTCAGGAGAAAGAAAAAAGATAATATTTGTAAAATATGTGTGAAAATTTTCTTTTTCCAAAAATTGTGCAGTTTTCTATATAACATGGTTACTAAAGTAGAAAGGAACCTATTTATTGAAGTTTCTGTCATGAAGTGATGGAGTTATGATTGTCTCTCATTATTTTGTCCTAGGGGAAACAATGTTGATGCTATTCATATAGCACTTCTTATGGCCCAGGTATTGTTCTAAGAGCTTTACCTTGAATCTTATGAAACATATTCTCTCATTATCCCCATTTTATAGAGGAAATGCCTGAAGTGCAGAGGTCTATGAAGGTCTATGAAGTAGTAAGCCTGGACACAAAGTCTAGTCATTTGAATTTATAATCTGGAACATAATTCCTACATTATAATGTATCTCTGGTAATAAAAATATCAGAATAGCTCCTTTACCTGAAAGCAATCCCTGTTTTGGGCCCTCTGGGTGAACCCATCACCACTAAAGCTCGGTATTTATAGAGCCAATCAATTTACACCATTTATTGTGCGTGCACACTCATTCAGCCGTTTTGTTCTAGGCAGTCACTATTATTAGGGAAGTTGAAATGCCAGAATTTCATTGATACACTGTAGAGGAAAAAGTTTAAAGCTCAAGAAGATATTTGAATTGATCTACTATGTGTAACCTATTTAGATAACTACTAACTCTACAGTTGTGGGAGGGAAGTCTTTTGTTATATCCTGCTTAATTCCCTTCTCTGCAGTAGAATTGAATTTGATGGTACTCCCTAACAAATTTCCTGTTTATCAATTTCTATTTCAGAGTCTATTTCCCAGGGATTCCAGCCTTTAAGACCAGCTTCCTGATCCCTTTCATATTATTGTCAGAGAGGAATCCTGAAGGCATTGATGGAATATGGAATGTTACAGTGGTCCATTACTCTAATGCTAGTCAAACCTGGAAAGTTAAAAGTAATGAATACTCTAGACGCCTTAGTATAGAATGCATGTGGGTAGGGTGTGGTGGCTTATGCCTGTAATCACTGCGCTTTGGAAGGCCACGGTAGGAGGATCACTTGAGGACCTTGAGGACAGGAGTTCAAGACCAGCCTGGGCAACATAGCGAGACCTTGATTTTGAAGAAGAAAAAAGTTGGCTAGGCATGGTGGTGCTTACCTGTAGTCCCAGCTACCCAGGAGACTGAGGCTGAAGGATCACCTGAGCCTAAGAGGTTGAGGTTGTGATGAGGCATGATCATGCTACTGCATTTCAGTTTGGGAGGCAGAGTGAGATTCCTACTAAACAAAAAAACACAACACAAAAAACAAAACAAAACAAAAACACAACAAAATGTGTAAGATGATGAAAGATGAATTCTGTAATGTTCAGGGACTTCTATCTCTAAGTGGTTTGGTGGCATGCCATGGTATCTCTTCTAAAGTTGCTATACCTTGCAACGCCTGCCAAAGAGAAAAAGGCCCAATCCTTGATGAATTTCTTTGGATTTTGGAGGCAGCATATACTGTAATTGGGTGTGTTTATTGGGAAATCACAGACTACCAGTTTTGAGTTATGTCTGTAGCAATGAAAGTCTCTATAGATAGTCTGGAAGGCAGTAGTAACCTGCATGAGCAGGAGAGTCAGACTCACATGGTGTTTTACTCTTTCACAGCATCTCTTTTTTTGGACATTGGGAATCCTCTGTGACCAAATAACAGTGGTGGACAAAATATGTGCTGGTTTATCATACCAATATGCATACTATGCTGGTATCATCTGTAAGTGAATGGTCACTGCATTAAACCCTGCTAAGTGATCTCTCTGAAGGACAGTGGTGAAGAAAATCCCTTCAGATGGGAGGAACTTCAGGAAATACATTTAGTTATGCACTTCCTTTGGAAGGAGAGATGACCTGAGATACAGATCTTTCTAATTCGTGGGCAGGGCTAATTGCTTAGTTGTTTAGGGCCTAAGAAAGAACAAGATTATAAAGTTATAGGCATGGAATTCTGGGGAGAGGTGTGTATTTATATTACTCAGAAAGACAGGGAGGATGAAGGTATTCATACTCATGTAAGGCCAATTAGAGGCTATTCACTATAAATGAACAGATGACCTGTCCCTGTAGGTGCCAGTCAGTTTCTTATCCAGCTGTCTTAGGATGGATCAATTGGTACTAAACTGGCCATAGCAACATAGGTGAAGTTTCTGTATTAAATCGGCAACATGAATTTTCCCTTTCTAAGGCTGATCTGGCTACCATCCCTGATGAGTACTCAAGCTGCCAGTGTAAATGGCCAGCAGTCACTATGGTCCCATATCTCACCATACACTATATCTTGAGACTAGATGCAGCTGTCCACATTTTGGAAGCTGTAAGCTTAAATAGAGTTAAGCCCTTCTTTTATGGAATTGGGAAGGACTTATCTTCATTGGCGTATCTGTCTATCCATCTGTCTCTCTGCCTATCTATTATCTATCTATCATCTATCCACACACATATAAAACTTTATGGAAACAAATATATAAACATATATTTTAAATATATGTTTATTATATGTAGATATTTACTATAAATACATAATATATAGTTATATAAATATATTATACATTTATTTATTTTTTATTTATTTTATTTTAAAGATGTGGGGTACAATTCAGGGTTATGTATACAAATGTTCATTATGCATGTACCCTTGTTGATGAGGTGTGTCCTCTCCTCCCCTGGCAGTTTCCCACTACTGCCAATCCTTTTCTTATAGTATTACGATAATTTATTCTAGGTACTGATTTGTCATTCCTACACAATGTACCGCTGCCAGCACCAACCATTCATTGACTTATAGAGAGGCTTTACTACCATATCTATTTCTTAAAAAAATATTGTTTGTATTTTATATTCATGTTAGTTGATAATAATTTTATTTTTATTTAGTAAAATAAATGTGAGCTCTGATATATAATTTTTCATTTAATTTTATTTAAATTGACTTATAACTGCATGTTCGTGGGGTACCTGGAGATATTTTGATACACATAATGTATAGGTATAGTGATCTGATCAGAATAATTTGCATACTTATCATCTCAAATATTTATTATTTCTCTGTGTTGGGACCATTTAATATCCTCCTCCTAGCTATTTGAAATTATATATTATTAACTATAGTCATCCTATACTATAGAACACTAGAACTTATTCCTTCTATCTACCTATAATTTCATTTTATTTTTTAAACTTTAATTTTTTTTTTCTACTTTACTTTTTTTAATATATTTTTTATTTGAAAATTGTGGGGTACAGTTAAGGGTTAGGTATACAAATATGCATCGTTCAGGCACCCTTGTTGGTAATATCCCTGTCCCCAGACAGATGTTGACTACTGTTAATCCCACCTCCCTTCCCCTCCCTACCACCCCCATAGTTTCCTGCTATTGTCAACCCTTTTCTTATAGTATTACGATAGATGTTCAAGGTCCACTTATGAGTGAGAACATGTGATACTCAGATCTTTGTTTCTGTGAGAGACCACTCAGTATTATAGACTCTAGTTCCATCCAGGTTGCTGCAAAATTCATGATTTTGTTCTTTTTTATGGCTGTGCAGTATTCCATCGTGTATATGTACCACATTTTTTAAATCCAGTCCTCTTTTGATGGACAGCATGGTTGGTTCCAGGTTCTTGCTATTGTGAACAATGCTGTGATAAAAATACGTGTGCAGGTATCTTTTTTATAGAGTGATTTGAATTCTTCAGGGTATATTCCCAGTAGGGGGATTTCAGGGTCATATGGGAAGTCAATATTTAGAGCTTTTAGGAATTGCCACACTTTTTTCCGCAGAGGTTGAACTAGTTTACACTCCACCAACAGTGTAGGAGTCTTCCCTTTTCACTGCATCCTCTTGAGCATCTGTTATTTTTTAAGTTATTGATAATGGCCATTCTGACTGGAGTTAGGTGGTATCTCAGTGTAGTTTTAATTTGCATCTCCTTGATGATTAGTGAGGTTGAACATTTCTTCATGTGTCTGTTGGCCGCTCGGATGTCTTCTTTTGAGAAGTGTCTGTTCATATCTTTAGCCCACTTTATAATGGGGTTGTTTGTTTTTTTCTTTTCAGCACGTTTGAGTTCCTTGTAGATCCAAGATGTTAGGCCTTTGTCAGACATGGAGTTGGCAAATATTTTTTCCCAGTTGGTGGGCTGTCTCCCTGCTCTCTTGATGGTTTCTTTGGCTTTGCAGAAGCTTGTCAGTTTAATGAGGTCCTACTTGTCTATCTTTTCTCTTATGGCCCGTGCATTTCAGGTTTTGTTCAGGAATTGAATGCCAGTTCCAATTTCCATAAGGGTGTGTCCTACATTTTCTAATGTTCTTGTGGTTTGAGTTTTTGCATTTAGGTCTCTGATCCATTTAGAGTTAATTTTTGTGTATGGGGATAGATAGGTGTCTTGTTTGAATCTTCTGCATGTGGTCAGCCAGTTTTCCCAGCACCATTGATTGAATAGGTTCTTCTTGCCCCAGTGGTAGGTGGTGGAGGCTTTGTTGAAGATGAATTGGTTTAGAAATTGATGTTTTGCTTCTGGAATCTCAATTCTATTCCACTGGTCTATATGCCTGCTCCTGTACCAATATGAAGCTGTTTTGATTATTGTAGCTTTCTAGTAAAGTTTGAAGTCTGGTAATGTGATACCTCCTGCTTTGTTTTTTTGCTGAGGATTGTTCTGGCTATTCTTGGTTGTTTGTGTTTCCATATGAATTCCTGTATTGTTTTTTCTAGCTCTCAGAAGAATGTTGCTGGTAATTTGATGGGTATT
>CAUYQG010090436.1:0-35596 GCA_963574415.1 Tarsius wallacei | reverse complement strand
CTTGATAGATGCTGGTCCCTGGGTGGGCTCCCATGAAGAGAGAAATGTAGAGTAAGCTAAACTTTGTTTTATAGCCCAGTTGCTTTACTCTCCACAGGGCCACACAACCATGTTTGGGACTATTTTTATTGTAGAGTTGGGGGTAACTAAAGGAAATATCAATTTTTGTAAAAGGCAAAAGGTTTATACAATCTGAAGAGAAACCAGAGTATGAAATATCAATTTTGGAAGAGAAAAATTTTAAATGGTATGCTAATATGACTTCTATCAAGAGGCAGCACTAAGAAGTTAAACCCTTAATGGGGGTGGGGCTCATGGATGCTACTAGTTCTAATCTTGCTCCTCTTTCTACTCTACTGGCTGACTCCCTAGTTGCCTTTTAGGAAATGACAACCTAACCCGTAAGAGGTGTTCTTGCCTTAGAATTCACCCCTCCATTCCTGACAGTGTTTTTTCAGAGATATTCACTCTAGAACAATGCCACAGTCACTCTTAATAGGATAGTCCACAGTGGACCTGGCACCCCAAGTTTTGTAGAGCAGCTCAGGTGGGCATACTTAAGTCTGTTCTCATTCAAGCTCTCCCCATTGGGTGACTTGCAGACTATCCTCCTTAGTCTTCCAAGTGTCTAGATGGTAACTGTTTAACCAGATGTCCACACAAACATCCCAAGGACAAATATTCATTCTCAGAGCTGATACAGTCTAAACTCACCAGGAGGAAGATAAATGCTTTCTTAACTTCTACATTTGCAACGTTGCCTCTCTACAGTGGGGTTATGACTTCACATTTGTGGCAGGACAGACTTCTCAGTCCTTTTCATGTATTTGGTAACTTTGTATCATCATTGTTGATAGAGGGCCTTTAGCATAATACAATCTCAAAGTTATGATGTAAGAGACGTTCAATATTAGCAAGAGATGTATCTCTTGCTAAGGTGCTAAGAATCTGGAAGGGCTAACCATAAAGCACAAATAGCAGTGAATCTATTCTTGTGGGTCCAGCATTGAGCAAGAAACAAGTTACTTTTGTCCTAGGCTCCTGAAAAGGATGGTCCTGACTACATGTTTCGGTCTCTATGTATTTGCCTCTTCTGGATATTTCATATAAATTGAATCACACAATATATGGCTTTTTGGGTCTGGCTTCTTTTACTTAGCATGATATTTTCAGGGTTCATCGATTCTGTAGTATATATCAGTATTTAATTACCTTTTATGGCAATACCCATTTCTAAATTCAAAAAATTATTACTTTTGGGGGCTCAGTTGAAACACCACCTTCCTCTTCCCAGTGTATGTGTGAGATGTCTAATAGTTAGTATTTTGAGAACTCCTGGTTTGTGTTTAAAAAAACACATTACTTATTTAAAGATATACTTACGTAAATTATTGAGTTACCAAAAATCATCATTCAACAGCAACAACAAAAAAATGAAGCTTCTGTTGATTGAAATATGCTTCTACTGATTTTCCTTCATGTATGTTGAAGACTAAACTGACCTTCTCTCTCTCTCTCTCTCTCTCTCTCTCTCTCTGTCTCTCTCTCTGTCTCTCTTTCGGTCGCTCTCTCTTTCTTTCTCTCTGTCCAAATTTCTAGCTGAGGGGCCCAGGGAGTCATGCCCAACAAATACTCTTCAGATGGGTCTTTTATTAACCCTATATAATGAGGCTTGCTTTCCAACCTGACTCTGGCATAACACCACATAATGGATAAAACAAGAAATCAAAGTATTCTATGACCCTGTAAAGCCATCTTTTGGGGACCTCCAGACTCCAGGCACCTTTTAAGACACCACCTGTTCCCTCTGAAGTTTGCCAACTATGACACTTCACCTACGTATCAAGAAACTTGATTCCCTCAACATTCCTCAAACCTCCCATTTCCTTTACTGTTTTCCTTAGATGATTCTTGTTACTAATTGTCAGTCATGAAATCTTTGAATCTACCTACAACCTGCATGCTCCACTTGGAGATGTTCCATCTTCCTGGGCTGAACCAATGTAAATTCTACCCTGGGCACATGTTCTCAGGACCTCCTGGATGGGTGTTTGACTCAGAATAAACCATCTTAAATATTTTACAGAGTTTGATATCTTTCATCAACAAATCGGCACCCAAATGTGGGGTCTCAGAGAAGACCTAGGACACCCAAAGGAGCTGCCTGAACTCCAGAACTAAGGTACCAGCAGGGGTCTATTAAAGCCACTGACTTTAAGCTCCTCCTGGGGTGTGAACTTGGTAAGTCCTACTGAGCCCTGGATCTCTCCACCTGTGCATTTTAGTTGGTGGTGGTCCTTTTGGTTTATTCTGAGCTAGTCTTTTCCTAGGAAACTATTTGTGGATCCTAATTTTGATTTGTGAGGTGCATTCTAAAGGGTCTTCTCCATTGCTTTTTCTCTCCAAATTAATCTCAATTGGCTCATCTGTGCTATCCTATAAGAATGACAAAGGACAAGAAGAACAACCCCCTTTACGCATCCCTGTTAATTCTTTGGTATCTCTTTACTTGCAAGTATTTGTGTAAATGAAAAAATTCAAGGGCATGCCCTGCTTTCTAGTACTTCAGCTGGAATACTATTACGGTCTATTCTAGTGCACATATTTAAACTAATGGGCCGTGTGTGGTGGCTCATGGCTGTAATCCCAGGATTTGGGGAGGTGGAGGCTAAAGGATTGCCTGAGCACAGGGGCTCGAGACCAGCCTGGGCAACTTGGTGAGACTCCATCTCTAGAAAAAAAAAAATTAGCCAGGCATTGTGGTGCGCTCCTGTAGTTCTGGCTACTTGGAAGGCTAAGACGGAAGGATCACTTGAGCCCAGCAGGTTGAGGCTGCGGTGGCCATGATTGTGCCACTGCACTCCAGCCTGGGTGACAGAGTAAGACTCTGATGAATAAAATAAAATAAAATAGGCAAATTATACCAAGAACAGTGAGAGCTCAACAATTGAACTGTAACTACAGAGTTTAAATATTGTCTCCCAAGTTCTCTATTTCTTTATTTTTGTTGCCTGTTTTAAACCTACTGCTACTTTTCTACTGGTGTTGAGGTAAAACCCACTGTTTTAATCTGATCAGTTTTTCGTAAACTAATGAGTTTGTATTGCTAGCAAATGGCTAGAGTTCCAAAGTAAATCCATAGGCCTTTAATTTATGTATATGTATATGACAAGAAGTCACACAAAAGAGAACCCAGGAACCTGTTCTACCGGCAAAGGAATAAAAGTTTTTTTACCAGTCAGGCTCCCAGCTTCTCTCTCTGTGCACTCTGGTAAGAGGATGGTAAAAATCACTGCTTGTCTCATCTACAAAGTTTTGATTAGTGGGGAAAAAAAGGATCTGTGTGACTGGTCTTAGGATATAACGACTCTGGTATAATTTTGGTACTTTGTAATATGAATATTTATATTGTTTGATCCCTTTTCCTCTCAGAAATAACTTCTTGCTGCCTTTTTTTGGTCTTTGTCTTTCATTCTATCATAAAGAGGGGTACCATAAGGTAGAGCATGGACCTGAATCTACTGTGAGCCCACTGTGTGAGCTGGCCCTACAGACTAGTTAGTTCTGCGGTTTTGTCTAGACTGGTGTCTGTTAAAACAAACTATGCTATGAGTCTCTGAGACAAAAAACAGATGAGGTTTCCTCTTGTCTTGTCCCTATGTCTATAAGAGCTTGACTTTATGAACATGAGATGATGTTCTCTCTTGGTCTCCATCGTCTGGAGAGTGTGAATTTTCAGGTTCATGCCAGGCAGTCGTCGCAAAAAACTGGGAGCGTGAGACATAAGATTTTAAGCAGCACACATTTCATTCCAAATGTGTCAAGCTTTTAGGGGGGTTTTGTCTTAAAGAGTCCCGTCCCTATGGGGCTTTTGCTGTCTTTTGCTATCTTAAGTCTATTTCTGAGGGTGAATTTTTGGGAATCACAGGGATTGTTTTCTCTATACCCTCTCCAGGAACACCCTTTGCTTTAATGGTAAGAACCTGGACAATTACCATTTGGGCTTTAAAGAGACTTTTTGAATGGAATCGTTATTAGAACAAGTACACCATTGAAAATAAAAAAAGATTTTAGAGCTCTCTCATTCTAAACAATTGATAGAAAGGTTAAGTTAAACACATAACAGTGTCACAGCTAGCCTTAAGAATTCTCTCCTTTCAGGTTTGATATTGTGTTCACCCTGTGTGTCTGTGATTTTTGCCATTTAAACCTAGTTAAGGCACTTGGAAGGAGACCTTTGGTAAAAAAGTTTAAAAGCCAGAAATAAAGAAGCTGTTTATTCCAGCTAAAATCTAGTAATAAGAGGTGTGAAAGGATTTTTTAAAAAATCTCTATAGTTAACACACAGCTTAATTAAAAGCTAATATCATATACAACTGTATATGTCTATATACATTCACAAATGTATATATAAAGGCCTTTATCTTTTTATCGTTTTTTGATTCTTTTTCTGGAAATTTTTTTAGTCGACTAAACTTTGTCTATTTCTCCATTTGCTTCTGTCTGTCCTTCCTCCCTTTTGTCACCCTTGTTGCCCACATGAGAGGACTGAAGATAATTTCTGACAACCTGGGATCCCTTAAGGAAAACAGAAACGATGCCACAGACTCCTATTTTGGGCGAAACCTCTGTTTATCCTTATAGAACCCCAAGCAGACAGATTCTTCTCGAGTCTAAAGCTCTTCTCTCTTTTACATTGTTTTAAATTAATAAGTAATACCTTTGTTTAGAGTGCTTTTCCTGGCTGTCTTAACTGAACATTTACTTACATTATTCTTCTAGTTTAAGCAAATGGGGATATAATATTCAAGCCTGACGTCTGAACTCTGTGCCTTTAAAATATAAATTATCTACCTTGTTTTACCTAAGAATTATCCCTTTAGAAATGCAAACTTAAGCCATAAAACAGACAATTGAAAAAGATAGATAGTCTAAATTCGGATAAAGGAGATTTGAAATGGGCAAATGGAGAATCTTTTAAATCTATAACATTTACTTCTGTCTATGTGTCTGTATGTCTATGTCATATGTATATATAACTATTTCACTAACAAATGTATGAAAGAGCTCTAAGTAATTGGCTTAAAGGGAAAGTAAGCACTTAAAATATTTTATCAGGAAAATAAAAATGTTAACTCATGTTTTTTAGTCACATGACTTTAGTAATCTTTAGTAAATAAAGATAATTTTTAAATTATTAATAAAATAGAATGCCTTCAGAATTTGATTTGGACATTTTATCTAAGTCTATTGGTGTATTGGTCCCATACTATTTCTACTAGATGTTTTAAGATTTAAAACTTTGCTTCTGAAATACTTTTTTGTATTTGCTTAGCTTGTCTATAAAATTATGCCTTTAGATTTAAGATGTTAAAATATAATAGAGCCTAGACCCAGACATTGGCCTTTGTGCTAGACTCTGCATCTGGTACAAAACTAAAATTGCTTGCCTCTTAGGTTTTTCACTAAAAATAAGAGTCACTAAGAGTTAACATTATAATTGATGCATGCAATTAAAACTGCTAGATACAAGAAAAGCAATTTTACATGCAATATGTATATGTATATATATGATATATTTTTGGTACAAAGTTATAAGAAAGCATGGGGATTGTTTCTTGTTAAAGAGAAAGTTACTTTGTCTAGTTTAGAGGTTTTTAATTTGATTTAAAATTGCAGGAATATGAATGATGGCTAAAACTAAAAAGATATAAAGAGCTGGGAAAGAAAATAAGTTTTTGTCCTAAAGTAAAAATTTTAAGTTAAAAATGAAGATTTAAACAAGTTCTTAAAGTTTATGGCAGATTAATCTTATAAAAAGGAGGAATTTTATGTCTGATCAAATTGGCTGAAAGGTATTATTTTGTTTTTCTATAAATTAAACATCAGTATCAAAAACACAATGATGGTGGACCAGAATCTAGGTCCCTGTGTCAGAATAACAGAGTTTTCTTGGAGCATTGATTTACTCTTTAATATAAAAAAATTGTAAAAGATTATAAAAGTTTTATGAAAATCTTACCTTATGGTCAAAGTGAATATAAGTAGATAGATTTATTTATAAGACTTTATTAAAATTAGCTTTAACATTAATAATATACTAATGCAAAGATAAAATCTGATTCTCTCTTTTGAATAAGATTTTCATATCGTTTTAAAAGATAATAAAATATTTTTGTTAACTTTTGAGTAAACTGCATAAAAATAAGGGAGAGAGACAGATTCTGCTGGTCCCATGCTTTTGTCTTAGGTCTTATTATTTAAGAAAATGAGTCTCCTCTATCAAAGAATAAAGGTTTTTGCTTTTTAAAATCTTTAAATTATCATTTTGGCTAAATAAATTACTTTACACTAATCTGTGATCCTGTGTTGTGATACAAAATATTTTGAAACCTAATATATTTGACAAACTTTGCAAAGTCAAAATTTTCAGTTCTGAACTCAGTCTTTTTGGCATCATTAGCTTTTAAATAGTAGGTTTCCTTAAGAGACATATTTGGCTTATTTGGAATGTTAAACTCATACAAGAAGCATTGTCTAATATGAAAGGGTGTTTACGTGTCCTTGGATTATATTTATGTGTTATTAGTATGTATTCCAAAATTTTATGACATCTAATATGTGTTAGTATATGTTATCAATAATAATAATTACTATGTTAAGTTGTCAAATAACCACATTTTCTTGTTAACTGTGTCTTTGACCAAATTTAAGAACTTTGTCATCCACAATTATTGTTTTGAACTTTTTTAAAAAGCAGTTTATAATCAGCTATAGCACTCTGAGAGGTGCTCTTTGATATAGGTTTCTGATTACTTTGGAAATTGTGCCATTGGACTAGAAAAAAAAATTCCAGAGCTCTTATTGGAGAGCTTACGTGTTCATGAGGATTAGTGACCCAATATGGAGCAGAATAAGAGTTAATTGCATAGACTGAAATAATAGAAGATGGAAATAATTTTTATGACCTTTTAGTTTGAAGCATTGCTGATTCTTTTTTTGTTTATTTTTTGAGTCTGGATCTCACTCTGTCACCCAGGCTGGAATGTAGTGGCAGATCATGGCTCATGTGGGTTCAGGCAATCCTCCCACTTCAGCCTCCTGAGTAGCTGGGACTATGGGCATGAACCACCAGGTCCGGCTAATTTTAAAATTTTTTGTGGAGATGGGAGTCTTGATATGTTGCTTAAGCTGGTCTCAAACTCCTTGGCTCAAGCAATCCTCCTACTTCAGCGTCCCAAAAGTGCTGAGATTATAGGGGTGAGCCACCATGCCTGGCCCCATTGCTGATTCTTTTTGTTTTGTTTTTCAGAGTCAAGAAAACTTTTTCTATTCACAGCTTTAAAAATTGAGTAAAGTTTGCACTTGTTAACAAAATTTAAAACATATTTCTTTCTCTCTACCTGATTTCTCCAGAATTTAGAAACTATTTGTGAGTATTGATTTATGACAATATAGTTATTTGCATAAGATCAGAAAGAATCTGATTTCTTTTGTAACATTACATGATTGGAGAGACCAGTAACTTTGCCAAGAAATGACACTGGAATGACATTTTCAGATATGAGCAGACAGCCTTGAGGAATTGAAATCTAGATCTATAAATAATTGACAAAAAGCCTCTTGGAAAGGCTAGTCTCATGCCTTGTCAGCTCCTTTGCAGGGCTCCTGATCAGTGGTGGGCAAAGAAGGTCACTCTGATAAGCCCAGGAACCCTAAGCCATTTTGGGACCCTGAAGAGAGGAATTCACCCGGTTCATACAGGTATTTTCAAGCTAAGATACATCCTTGGCTAGGCTTGAGAGGCTTTAAAAAATCTAATGTGAGATTCCTTATGAAAAAATGTTCTGTCAATGCCAATCTCAAATGTGCAAATAATTATTCTTGCTGTAGTTGTGCAAATAATCAGGCCAAATATAATAAGACTAAAACTTATTTTGCAAATAAATTGACCTGGCTATGATTTGTCTTTAGTAGAAATGAAGGACTAGAAATAAATAAACAAATGAAGGACTAGAGAGAGAAAACTATATATCAGATGAGATGAGATCATACAAGTTCAGGGTGGTATGGCTATAGACAAAGTGTTTCAAAAGAAACTAAGAGTACACCTGTTATTAAATTCTCTTTTTCATTATTTTTAAGTTTTTATTATTTTCTACAATTTGGACTGAATCTGAATTCTTTCCTGACTACAAGTCCCCAAACCAACATTTTCAAATTTTTCTGACTTGGATTCAATGAAGTTGTTATCTTCTTCTTCTTCTCCTTTTTAAAAAAATTTTTTTTTAGAGACATAAGGTCTTACTATGTTGCCTAGGCTGATCTTGAACTCCTGGGCTCAAGCAACCCTCCCACCTTGGCCTCCCATAGTGCTGGGATTACAGACATGAGCCACCATGCTTGGCCAAAAATTGCTGCTACCTTTTTCCTAGACCCTGCAAACTGAAGCTTACATTTTGTGATACAAGTGAGAAAAACCTGTCAGATTACCACTGTGCTCTTTCCCCTGAACCAAACATGCCTTGAATCTTAACACCTGGACACCTCAAGTGACTGTCCCCTGTCCCCCAGACTCTTAAGGAAACCACTTTATAGACTACTTCAGATATGAACCTTTGTTTTACATCTGTCACCACAGAAATATCTCTTATTAGGGAACTGTTTACCTACATCATCTATAGAGGCCTAGCCCATTCACAATGCCAGCTTCTAAAATGAGACACAGTTGTTTAATGGGACTAGCCCATATGGAATCCTTTACTACTCAGATTTTGACTCAATATTTCTCTTCCACAGCCACCAATTTAGCTTTTAATATGTTAAACTCCTAGGGATATTCCAGACAGTGGGAATGAAAGAATACAAGGAAATTCATCCCCAAATATGATAATACATGCAGATTTTTGACTCATTCAGTTATTTACTGCCTTCTGATTCTAACTGTAACATTTTTAGATGCTATGTTATCATTATATGATATTAGCTTCTAATTAAGATGACATTTAACTACAGAGCTCTAAAAAAACCACTTTCAGATCTCATGACCAGATTTTAGGCAGAACAAACAGCTGATATTTTCTGACTTTTAAACTATTTCCCCCTTTCTTTCTTTCTCTAGAATTGTCCTCCCCAGTGCCTTCCAAGGTTATGACTTAACCGTGATGCACCTCCAAAGAGATAGCAAGCGGTTTTGCAAGATCAGAATCACCCCAAACACAGCTTATAGAAAGGAAAATTCTGCTAGCCATAAACAAGGTGCAGCCTACATTCTTCTTTGGTCATATTCTGTAGAGTTCTCAGTGTCTTGACTGATTGCCTATGGACAATGACCAAAACCCCCTGTGTCCTTATAGATGGCATACAGGACATCAGAAGCTGTTCATGGAAGGGAAAACAACTGATGACTAAAGGTCACATAAGTATCAAACCAGAAAAGACTCGTTTCATGGCCAGAAATTGAACCCAGACCCCTGTGGAAAAGGGCAGAATGTTACCTACTAAACTACATGGTGGGAGAGCCTCTTGGGCTTATTCCAGAAGAAATCTAGAACCGGAAGTTTTGAATTTGCAGAGGATTTTAACTTTAATTTTGCTCTTTAATTAAGTCAAGAGAATTTATAGGGCTAGCCAGGGTATTATTATAGAGATATTTTCTCTCATTGATCTTAAATTTGGCAAGGAAAAAAGACTTTTACCTTCTGCTCAGCTGGAGTCTACAGAGAGAGAGAAACTGGGAGACTGACTGGTAAGAAATTCTTACCCTTCAGTCGGCTTCCCAGACTCCTGTGTTCCCCTCCCTGCTACTTTCAGAGCAGCAGAATGACTTTGGTGATCCCACTCACTATGCCATAGCTGGGGGGAGGATACCAAGCAATGTTATAAAAGAAAATCATCCTTTTCCGTTTCCTGGGATTACAGGCAAAAGCCTCCTAATTTTACAAGATGCAGCCCCAAGATGGCTGCTTGGGGAACTGAAATAGGATTTCCCATTATGCCCAGAGAAACAACATAGTTATTAGTCACTCTGCTCAGTACCTAAACTTGCGTCCCATTTGTTCCTGTCATCTTTGATCCACTCAAGGTAGGGGGGAATGACCTCCAACAGAGGATTCATCAAGTGGTCTTCTGACAAGATGGAAGAGCAGTTGGTTACCCTGCATTAGATCTGCTGAGTTTCTATCAGTCGCTCCTCAGAGCTCACCAAGTGCAACTGACCAAACTATATTTATACATTGTATATAGGCAGTTTCAATATTACCTTCTAGTTTTTGTCCATATGCATATTTTTAAAACATATTTTAAGCATAGTGAACTTACATTACATTTTTATAATATGTAATTATATGTGTTTGCATTTTCACTTGGTACTATATTATACATACTTTTCCTGTTTTTAACTTTTTTTTTAACCTTTTAGTATTGGCCTTGAGGTCTTTTATAATGTTAGCGTACCACAATCTGTTTAATAATTTCCTTATTATTAAACAGTAGCCATGCGACCTAGCATTTCTCAGGATAATTATTAACCACTGGCAAATACATGGAAAATGCAATTTAATACACATAATAGAAATGAATATGTTATAATAATTTTTTGTAATTGCAGTAATTTATTCAGAGGTGAGATAATTTTCAACTTTGTAACAAAGTCACTTCATCTGTCACATCTCGCTGCCTACTACCTGAGGCTGTTGCTCACCCTGAAGCTGCCCTGAGTGGCAGCCAGGGACAGTAGATGAGCAGGGGCACCGGAAATCGAACTTTCTGGGTTTGAAGCCTGGCTTTACCCCTGACTGCCTGTTTAACCTTAGTAAACTATTTATCCTCTTTGCATCTCAGTTTCCTCCTCTGTAAAATGGCTGTAGCGGATAATACCTACTCTGCAGGATTATTTTAGAACTGCATGATATAACATAAACCATTCATACATGTTAGCTCTCACTATTATTATAACAACATCTGTAATCTGGAGCCTCTGCCTTGTGACTTATTAGTGGATATGATGAAATTGACTCTCACTTGAAACTGCTATTGTATGAAAATGGAATAGTTTCAATTAATCAGTGCATTTTGTCTGATATAATTTTATGAGTTTTTAAAACTCACTCAATTAGCCAAGTTCTTTTGAGAATATGTGTTACACTACTCTATATGGAGAAAACATTTGAAATGACTCATAATGTTCTCCATAGTAAGTGTCTTGTATTCATTTAACTTCTATTTTAAGTCAGACCAAAACAAATGTGTTCTGGGATATTAATGGGAATCAGAATAGCACCTATCTGATTTGGCTTCTTTGAGAATTTAAATGAGTTAAGGTTCATATAGTAGAACAGTTCCTAAACATAGTAAGTACTATGGAAATATTTGCTAATAAAATAAAGTAAAATAAAAATTCCAATATAGTGATACTCTTTCTAGTTTGCATATGATTGGGAATTTTATTCATGCAGAGATTATTGAAGGAATTTAATTTTATTTATATGGAGATTTTTGTCATTCCTCTGTTAACTTTTACAGATAATGCTGCAAATGAGCATCTTCATGCATACATTTATTTGTTTTTCTTGCTTTAAGATATTTCATTTAGGATAAAACCCTAGAGAGGGTTTGCTGGAGCAGTTTAATGAAGAAGCAGTTTAGTTCTGACAAGAAAGTTTTTCAGTGGGTGGGAAGGAATAAATCTGGGTTTGGGGGCATTGTGGAAATGGAAAGGTCAGGAGAGCTGCCCAGAGCTGAATGGCTCTCTCAATAGCTTGAGGGCTCAGTGCTGCCTGGTAAAACAGGGTAAAACAGAGTGGTGTGGAGCAGAGGGCAATGGCTGGCCAAGGAGATGATTTTAGATTCATCTCCACCTTTCCCTTGAAATGCAAAATTGTTTTTTCCCTATGGGCCTCCATTTCCTCTAAAGCATTTCCCAGCGTTAGGGTCTATGAGTTCTTTATTCCTCAAATATTAAATACCTTGTATATGCCGAAAATTACGTTCAGTACTAGAGATGCAACACTAAGTAAAATACAGCAAATATTTTCTCTTCATTACAGACACGTAAGACAATTTTAAGGAAGATTTAAAATGTGATAAATTCAAATGATAGGCAAATACAGAAAATTGTCGAGGCATGAGATAGGGGTAGAGGATCACACACCCCAGCCTTGAGAGGTGGGTACTGGTGGAAGGGACGTTTTCCTGGAGGAGAGAATGGTTGAGCTGAGCCTCAGAGGATACACAGGAGTTAACCAGGCAATGGAGAGTGAAGAGTGCTCTGGGCAGAGGCGGTAGCATGGCCAATGCACAGTGGAAATGGCAGGGTGCTTCAGAGGACCAGTAGTTCTGTGTCCTTGGGGAATCAACCGCAGGACAGGTGGCCCGAGATGTGGCTGGAGAGGTAACAAGAGTTTGGATTTTGTACAGATCATTTTACCCCAAAATGGCTTTGGATATGTGTCAACTTCCACTCAAAGCCAAGAATCTGTCCCTAATTTCCCCTAATCTTGACACTTCTTTCCCATGAGGCTCAGAACACCTTGTTTTTGAGGGTGACCACTAGCTGTCGCTATTGAACAGGTCTGGCTGGCCACAGCTTAATGCCAAGTGTGTCCTAGGCTGCCAGGGCCGGGTGCAGTTACCAGATGCCTGAGACCAGCCTTCCTCTTCTAGATCTGTTCGTGGGCTCTAAGCGGTGACTCACTTGTAGGCATGCTGGTGAGGAGGTGGTGGCAGGCCTGAAGCAGGACCTGGTCATCAATTGAGCAAAACAAGTGTGTGAAGTGCGATACACCATCACATTCAGCCATGGGGTGGTGCTGCTACTTCTGACGGCAAAAAAAGGGCCAAGGAAAAATGCCTTACTCTTACTCTTACTCTGTGTGTGTGTGTGTGTGTGTGTGTGTGTGTGTGTGTGTGTGTCTTTGTCGCCCAGACTGGAGTGCAGTGGCATGCTCAAGGCTCACTGCAGCCTTTAATTCCTGTATTCAAGCAATCCTCCCTCCTTGGCCCTCTGGCTAATTTTTAATTTTTTTTGTAGAGATGAGGTCTTGCTATGTTGCCCAGACCAGTCTTGAACTCTTGGGCTCAAGCAATCCTCCCTTCCCAAAGTACTGGGATTACAGGCACGAGTTACCATGCCAAGTCCAGGCTTGCTCTTTAGATGTGGGACAGGGTGACTTTTTTGATCCCTCTGTTATCTGAAGTTCAGGGTGCCACAGGACTGTTCAAGGACAGTGTGAGGAATCCTCCAAAACATACCACCCCCACAGTCCTGGGTCAGCCAATTGCTTGGCAGAGAGACGCTTAAATGCCCTGCTGTTTCCCATTCAAGTACTAACCAGGTCCAACCCTGCTTAGCTTCTGAGATCAGATGAGATCAGGTGCGTCCAGGGTCGTATGGCCATAGACTGCTCTGTTGTTTCTTGTTTCTCTTAGGCCTCAGCCCTCATGGTTATGGATCCTTTTGGCCTGTCCCCAGTTTCCACCCTCTGATTCCAGGTTATGCAACATACCGATGTGTCCACCCCCATATCTTCCTTCCCAGAATCCCTATCTTCAAAGTCTCCTCAACTCAGCCGGTGTTTATCTGGCATTTTCTATTTTTTTAGTCCATTTTTTAATATGTAGTCATGTGCTTCATAATGACATTTCAGTCAAAGACTGTAATCCCATAAGGTTATATGTAATTTTACTGTACCTTTTTATTTTTAGATGTACAAGTACTTGCCATTGTGTTACAATTGCCTACGGTATTCAGTACAATAACATGCTGTGCAAGTTTGTAGCCTAGAAACAATAGGCAGTACCGTACAGTCTAGGCGAGTAGTAGGCTATACCACCTAGGTTTGTGTAAGTACACACTATAAAGATCACACAATAATGATATTGCCTAATGACACATTTCCCAGGATGTGTAACTGTCATTAAGTGATGAGTGACTGTACATATATATTTAGTGAAATGATTGCAACAGTCAAACAAATCATTATCTCACATAGTTCCTTTTTTGTGTGGTAAAAGTACCTAAAATCTACTTCGTTGTCAAATTTTCAGTGTACAATGCTGCACTATTAACTCATGCTGTTTAAGGAGTTAAAAATGTGCCATTCTGTTATATTGATGACTTAAGTTAAAGACACTTAAAAAACAGAAGTGCAAGAAGATCACTCTGACCTTCATTCAAGCTGTTTCTTAAGAGCCCACGATGAAATTCCTGTGTGAAAGATGTCTTTCCTGTATTAGATTAAAAAGTAACACTCTTGCCATCAAGGATAGGAAGTTGAGATCAAGAGAAATCTATACAGAAAATGTTGTTAAACTAACCCTTATCTTTCTGGTTGCTTCTCTACCCAGTTAAATACCCTAGTGAAGCCCCTTGCCTTGTCACATCCACAGTTACAATTCTTCATTAAAATCAACTGACTCTACTTTTCTGGGCCTTTATTTTCTTATGAGGGCACCTGTATCACATAACATTTCTAGTAAATAAATTTATGTACTTTTTTTTCTGTTTTATGTCAATTTAATTCTTGGGCACAGCTGGGACCCTCAGAAGATGAAGGTGGAATTTTACTGCCCCTATACTGTACATTAGATCTCTAGGCTTATTTATCCTCCATCACTGAAACTTCATGCTCTTTGACTTTTATCTCCCCATCCCTCTCAATCAACTTTCTACTTTCTGTTTTAAAAAACTGAAGATTCCACATGTGAGATCATACAATATTTTTCTTTCTGTGTCTGGCTTATTTCACTTAGCATAATGTTTTTTAGCTTTTCTCATGTTATTGCAAATGGCAAGATCTCCTTTTTAATGACTGAATGATATCCATATATATATTACAATTTTCTTCATCCATCGATGAACACTTTGGTTATTTCTGTATCCTGGCTATTGTGAATAATAAGATAAACATGGGTGTGCAGATATCCTTATGAGGTAGTGATTTCATTTCCTCTCGGTATATACCCGAAAGTTGGACTGCTGGGTCCTATTATGGTTCTATATTTAATTTCTTCAGGAATCTTCATATTTCTTGTTTTCCACAATGACTACACCAGGTTGCATTCCCACTAACAGTGTATAAGGGTTACCTTTACTCCATACCCTGGCCCATGCTTCTTGTTGCTTGTCTTATGGATGATAGTAATTATAACCAGTGTGAGATATGTCATTGTGGTTTTGATTTTCATTTCCCTGATAATTAGTGATGTTGAGCACCTTTTCATATCCCTGTTAGCCATTTTTATGTCTTTTTTGGGGAAATGTCTGTTCAGATTCTTTGTCCATATTTTGGATCTGATTATTTGCTTTTTTTTGCTCCTGAGTTGTGGAGATCCTTATACATTTTGGATATTAACCTGATATATGGTTATTAAACTGATATTAATCTGATATATGGTTTCCAAATATTTTCTCCTCATCCGTTGGCTGACTGGTTATTTTGTTGATTGTTCCTCATGTTGTATACCTCAAATATAGACAAGAAAAAGAAAAATATCAAGAAATGCCAAAAGTCAAGAAAAGCACAGTCAGAGGAAACAAAGAAATCACCAAACCAGATAAGACACATATATTGGAGTTATCAGGCAGGAAATTTAACATAATTATGATTACTATGTTAAAGACTCTAAAAGAAAAACTAGAATGTACACAAGGCCAGATAGATAATGTCAGCGTAGAGATGGAAACTCAAAGAAGGACTCAAAAGGAAATATTAGATATCAAAAGCACAGCAACATAATGAATGCGTTTGATGAGATCATCAGTAGGTCCAACAGTGCTGCAGAAAGAATCAGTGAAGAAGAAGATTAGTAAATTACCCAAACTGAACACAAGGAGACAAGGAAGGGGAATGGAAAAATCACACAGCAGAACATCCAAGTACTGTGGTAAAATAATCAAGCAATTTAGCATACGCTTAATTGGAATACCAAGAGGAAATGAAAGAAAGAACAGGGCAGAAGGATTATTTGAAAAAATAACAAAGGAGAAAGGATCAGTGATTGCAGGGGTTAGGAGGGAGGGAGGGATGAATAGGCAGAACAAGGAGGATTTTAAGGGTAGTGAAACTGCTCTGCATGACTCTATAATAATGGATACATGTCATTATATATTTGTACAAAGCTATAGAATGTACAATGCCTAGAGTGAACCCTAATGTAAACTATGGATTTTGAGTGTGTTAACTTAAAAAAAAAAAATCACAGCCGGGCTCGGTGGCTCAGCCTGTAATCCCGCGCCTTTGGGAGGCTGAGGTGAGTGGATTGCCTGAGTCCGCGGGTTCGAGACCCGCCTGGGCAAGCGAGACCTCATCTCTACAATAAATCAAAAATCAGCCGGGTGTGGTAGCGCGCACCTGTAGTTCCAGCTACTTGGAAGGCTGAGGCGGAAGGATCGTCAGAGCCCAGCAGGTCAAGGCTGCGGTGGCCGGGAGCGGCCACAGCATCCCAGTCTGGGCGACAGAGTGAGACTCCAACTCAAAAAAAAAAAAAAAAAAACACAAGATTTATAAATTTAGAAACAGAAACTTTTTTTTTTTTAGTTGGAGTTTCACTCCATCGCCCTGGCTGAAGTGCAGTGGCACGCTCACAGCCACCCCAGCGTCAGCCTGCTGGGCTCCAGCGATCCTTCCACCTCAGCTTTACAAGTAGCTGGAACTACAGGCGCATGCTACCATGCTTGGCTAATTTTTTTATTTATTGTAGAGATGAGGTCTCGCCAAGTTGCCCAGGCTGTTCTCGAACCCTTGGGTTCAGGCAATCCTCTTACCTTGGCCTCCCAAAGTACTGGGATTCAGTCTTGAGCCACTGTGCCCGGCTGAAAAATAGACTTTATTTAATTATTTTTTAAAATTTTTGAGTCTGGGTTTCCCTCTGTCACCTAGGTTGGAGTGTGGAGGCATGATCACAGCTCAACACCACTTCAACCACCTGGGCTCAATTGATCCTCCCATCTCATCCTCCTGAGTAGCTGGGACTACAGGCATGTGCCACCATGTCTGGTTAGTTTTTTAAAAATAGAGACAGGGTGTTGCTATGTTGCCCAGGCTGGTCTTGAATTCCTGGGCCCAATCAATTTTCTTGCTTTGGTCTCCCTAAGTGCTGGGATTACAGGCGTGAATTACCATGCCTGGCCAACTCTATTTCTTAGAAAGGGTTACAGCCTGCAAGGTAGTCATCTTGCAGGATGGGAAACTGCTTCTCAACCTGTTAACAGGCACTTTGAAGGAGGAAGGGTTAGGGTAGGAGCTTTATGCTGAACAGGTTGGCTAACATACATATTCAACAGGTTACAGGAAGAGTTATGAATATTCATGAAGGCAATCCTGATGCATGCATATTGAACAAATGTTCACCTTGGGGTGGAGAATTAACATTTAAATGTATTACAATTAAGCGCTACATGTCAAAAGGTTTTTTTCAGGATGTGAAGTCACATAAGTGCACAACCTCTATAAATCAGCCAGAATCAGTTTATGATTGATAGTCTTATCTGGAGAAAGTTACGGAAATCAGACTCTTGTCCAATCAACATTGTAGTTATGGCTGGTGGAAGAGGGGGTAAAATTTTTAATTTTAAATATGTAGGGTACAGTTCAAGGTTAGGTATACCAATGTTCATTAGACTTTATTTTTTTAAGTTTTATTTTTATTTCACCTAATATGCACACATAGTTATATAATTTTACTTAGTAAAATTTTCATAGATGTTAGTTAGCATCTATGAACTGGATGAGTTGTAATTGATTTAATTCCATATCTTGAGGCCAGTGCTTGTTTAGCTGCTAGAGAAAGAAAAACCAGTGACAGAACATAGTTTACTTTTAAGTGCATGGGTGCGTGACTTAACCCTTGCCTGGCATGGCCTTAGGTCCTGTGCATAATTTGGTATCTTATTGCCACAAAGAGTCAGTTCTGTCAGTCTTATGATCTCTATTTTAACATTAATGTTGGTCAGTTGTGTCTAAACCTTACAAGGTCGAGGGGTATAATGAAGTGTGTCTGATCTTCCATCCTGTATGGCCAGGGCCTCAGTTTTAAGGTTCTCTTGGGGTCCCCCTGGCCACAAGGGGTTAGTCAGGGGAGCAGGGTTAAGATTTTACTTTCAGTTTACAGGTGATAGTCATGTGTCAATGTAAGTTCATTAGTTGTAACAAATATACAACGTTGATGGAGGATGTTGATAGTGTGGGAAGCTGCACATGTGTAGGGGCAGAGTTTAAATGGGAACTCTGTACATTCTGCTCAATTTTGTCGTGAACTTAAAACTGCTCTAAAAAAAAGGTCTGTTAAAGGTAAAGAATCCATTTTTACCCCTCTCCTTTCTACCTTGGCGTTATTTTTTGTTCTAGGTCCATTTCCTTATCCTGTGTGTTCTGGATCTGTGTAGATTTATTTCTGCTTTTCCTGGATTTTTGGCCTATAGCCATTGGGACTCTAAGTCCTGTTTTGCCTTTTAAAAAATTCTCTCTTTTCTCATCTGCCTTTTCTTTCCACATTTTTCCTGATCCCATCTCTACCTCCTGCCCCAACCCCTTTTAAAAACTAGAGAACTTAGAAAGGTTAATAATTGCTGAGAAGGAATTGAATCTCGAATGTTAGGGATAACTTGAGGTTTGGTTTTTTTTGTTTTTTGGGTTTTTTTTTTTGGCATTCTTCATGAACTGGGGTAGGGTGGAGATATCCAGGCAGAGTTGCTGGAGACATTGTGAAACTTCACAAACACCACATGGGGGTGGCCATGTGTTTTTCTTTTCCTTTAATATGCAGATTGGTTTGGTTTGCACATCTCTCTTAAGAAATTGAGTGATGCTTCTGGGACTTGATTAGCATATATCTCTCTGAGCTTGGTATGTATGAAGAAAAATGTGTGTTCTTAGAAAATTCCCTGGACAACAGGCAATGCCAGAAGAGATGGTGGGCTCTACCTGATAGCACTGTGAGAGGGGGATGGGAGCTCAGCATGAATCAAGGGAAGGTTTGTCCCATAACTCAGATCCCAAAGGACAGGTGAGAAGCTTAACATATATGGGCTTCTTTCTGTAACACAACTTTAGAGCCATGGGTTTCCAAAGGGAATCTGTAAGAGGAACTACTAGAGTATATGAAGAAAATACTAGACTTTATTTTTTAAAAAATTTTAATTTTAAATATGTGGGGTACAATTCAAGGTTAGGTTTACAAATGTTCATTAGACTTTATTTTTAAGTTTTATTTTTATTTCACCTAATATGCACACATAGTTATATAATTTTGCTTAGTAAAATTTTCATGCTTTAGGTTCCAAGAACTTGGCCAAACTTGAACTTGGGAGAGAAGCAAAATTCACCACCTAGCTTTAGAAGGCGGAATTTGGTAGAGGAGGGATCCCATTTCCCCGGTTTCTTTTCCTAGGGTAGTTTTCTGTACACAGAATAGAATGGAGCTTAAAATTGTCATGTGATGATAATTCTACTTAAGAATTTATGAGACTAGAATTTCCTTAAATTAATATGGCAGTCTCTCGATTGAAGAATTACACTTTTAATTTTTCTGACTGCCTTTCTCGAAACAAATATACATTTTTAGTACAGCCAACTTTTATATTTCCATTGCCTCTAGGTTAAAAAATATTTGCATTATAATAGTTCACGCTGTTTCACAGTAAAATAGTTTCAGTCATTTTCTACCATAAACGAAGCAGACTCTAAAACAAAGCAAAGCAAAACAGTCGTGTGGAATTCATTCAAGCTGTTAGCGTCACACAGTAAGAATAGAACACAGCTGAATAGAACCATAAATATATGTGTCAACCATTGGAGCCTACTAATAACACGTATATATTAGCTAGGTTCCAAGAACCTAGCTCCAGGGAAATGCTCAAGAGTCAGCCCATGTGCTTGTGAGGTGTAGCTATCTTTTACAAGGAGAATCAGTCAGTCATGTCCTTTGTTCATTGTGAATTTGTTTTTCTCCTCAGTGAGGCCAGAGTCTAGGTCATGGGCCCAGATTGAGAGCAGGTCTTGTCCTGACTTGCCCATTCTTGCTCTTGACATCAGTCTGGCGGAGGACACACCTATAGATGATTTTGTGAAAAGTATAGCAGAAGTCTTCATTCCGGTTGGCACAGATAATGGGATTGACAACTACATTGGCATGTAACAGGTGAATGGCCATATTTATTGCCCATTTGGGTTTATTTTTAGCCTGAACTGGCTGAAAAAGAGTGACACAGGTGATGGCATAGATGGTAGCACAGAGCAAACATCCCAGGATCACTGCCAACAACTTGGCTATGTATATCTCCTGCTGGAGGATGATCCTTGAGTGGTGCATCAACTCCATACACTGAAGCTGCCTGCAGGCTGTCATGAAGATCTTGATGGGTATCAACAGCATTATGAGCAGTGGGGGAAGGACACACCCAAATAAATGGAAATATACCATGGAGATCATGTTCTCAAAGGGACACTTCATAAGGCAACAGCTTTCATTCCTGGTTCCATCCCAGGGCTCCGTGCACTTGGTGGCATTGTCTTTATTGCTCATGGAATTAATCTGGTGAAAGGCAAAGACCTGAGGACAGCAATGACTTCTCTTGCTTGGGCCCTAGTGACCAAACTTTTATGCGTTAGTGGGAGGCAGATGGTCATGTACCTGTTGGTGGCCATGGCCAGGAGGCTGAAGATAGAACTCTGTGTGAGCAAGATCATGAAGCAGGTGAGGAAGAGGCAACTGTAGAAGTTAGTGCAGAACCCAGGTTTATAGTGATGGCAAAGGGGAAGGTGAACAATTCCACAGCCATGACAGCAACACCAGGAAGTAGTTGGTGGACATCTGCAGTGTGCTTGACAAACCCACTGCAGAGCACACCAGAAAGTCGTCTACCACAACAGCACAGTCATGGCCAGTTTTAGAGCCAATACAGTGTGCTCTGTGCCTCCAGCATCCTGGCTGAGCTGGCTCCAGGTCTCGCCTATCGGGACTGTGCTGCTGGGTCCAGAACACCTACACAATACCTCTACCATCTGAATTTTCTATTTTTAGCTTATCCTTTTAAGATTTCTATTTCTGCATATGTTTTATATTAGTAAACATTATATGCATACATTATATAAATAGTAACTATATATCTAGTAAAAGTGTATATGCTTATCATTTTTTTCCATTCTGGGGATCTTTTGAATTCCTTAAGCTCAACTTTTTTTTTTTTTTTTTTGGAATCAGGGTCTCATTCTGTCATTCAGGCTGAGTTCAGTGGCATAATCACGGCTCACTGCAGTCTCGAATTCCTGGGCTCAGGTGATCCTCCCTCCTCAGCCTCCCAAGTACTGGAACTATGGGCACACACCATCTTGCCTGACTAATTTTTTGATTTTTTTGTAGAGATGAGGTCTCGCTATGTTGCCTAGACTAGGCTCAAGCTCCTGGGCTCAAGCAATCCTCCAACCTTGGCCTCTTAGAGTGTTGGGATGGCAGGCACAAGCCACTTCATCTGGCCTGATCATTTTTAAATAATGAAATATGTGATCAAAATTTTTGGAGATGTCTGCTCTGGAGAATCTTTGACCTAGTCCTTTGAAATTTGCCATGATCTGTCCTCTGGAGTAGGCCCACCTAAGGAGAAAGTTCTGGTCAGTATGGTATGCGGTAGCACAGAAATTCTGGAGAGAGACTTGGTGGGAAGGGGGGACTTAACTGTCCCTGAGAAGGAACTCTCTGGGAACAGCAACTGAGACATCTCTCCCCTGTGCCAATGTGAGTATCTCCTGTGAGGTCACCTCCTCATTGCTCCCTCCTACAGATATTCATTTTCATTTTCATTTCACATACATTTCATTTCATGCTTTGCTGAGGAGAGGGAATAACAGTTTCTTAAAGGGAAATTTGTAGATGTGGGAGGCCTAGGAGTTTTTCCAGCATAGGTAGAGCCGAGACTAATTAGGACCCTGCAAATTGTCAGTGGGAATGGATGCTGTCAGCATGATTAGGCGTCTACCATCTAAGCAATTGTGCCCTTCAACTCTGCCTGTATGGCCCTGCTTCTGTGGTGATGTATACTTATGATAAACACTACTAGTTGCCTCACAGACCCCAATTTTGTTTGGATTGGCAATGTGCCCTGTTGAAAGTTCTATTTCTCAACCTCTCCTGAAGGAAAGTGTGGACACATGATGTATCTCTGGGCCATGAGATGTGAGATGAAATCTTCAGATGGGGCTCCCCAGTTGTTCTTTTTTGGGGGATGGATTCAGCTGGTGTGCATCCTTTGCCCTTTACCTTCCTCTTTTTCTTGCTGGAAACACTGAAGTATGCTGAGAGAAGAGCAGCTATCTTGTGACCACACAGTAACAAGAAGGAGGATGGATAGCTGAGTGGCAAGAAAGAAGAAACCTGGGTCCCTGAAGGCCTTGATCTGCCCCACTCAGACTTTTTGTTATGAGAAGAAAATAAATCTCTACTTGATCCAGTCCCTGTCAGACAGCTGTATTTTCTGTTACTTTCAGGGGAAAGCAGTACTAACAAACATGAAAGTCATGACTGCAGGGTTCTCTGACACTTTGGTTGAGGCTGTTGACTTTATGTAAGGTGCTGATACCTTTAGAATTGAAACGTGAATATCCGGTGTCATGTCTTCAGCAGCTTGGGTTTCCATTCCTTCTTGGGTAATGGTAGAAAGAAGGTATCATGTCACTCTGCAAGTCAGATTGGCCATGCTTGCTGACCAAAAAAAAAATTGTTAATTGGACTCATGTTATTAGAGTTTGACCTTAGGAATGTGGAAAGTGAAAGTCAGGGTGATGTGCTGGAGCTGGTTACAAGGCTTGAGAGAGCAGATGGTGCCTATTTTTTTCTAATCCACATCAGTGTTACCTGTTTTGCCTTGAAAATTGGCCATGGTGAGAATATTTGCATCATGAATATAGATGAATGCTACAAATCAGCAAATCAAGGCTTTTCCTTTTCTGGAGAGCTAGTTGTCAAACATTTATCAGCACTTACCTGGAAAAGAAGGTTTTAGTTTAATATTTACTAATAGATACTTGTTCATAGTTTTATTTACTTTTCTCTTCCTTTCTTTTTCTTTGAATTGAGGTCTTACTCTGTTGCCCAGGCTGGAGTCAGCCTTGACTTCCTGGGCTCAGGCCATCCTCCCAAGTAGCTGGGACTACAGGCATGTGCCACCATGCCTGGCTTATTTTTTAATTTTTTGTAGAGCAGAGGTCTCAGTATTTTTCCTAGGCAGGTCTTGAACTCCTGGACTCAAGCAATCCTTCTACCTCAGCCTCCCAACGTGTTGGGATTATAGGCATGAGCCACCGTGTCTGGTCATGGTTCATAGTTTTCATATCTTCTCTTGCTCTCTCGTGCCACTGAATAAGTACCAAGTGAGCAGAATTAGGCAAAGGCTGTTTTATAGTACTGAACACAGGCTGAAATTTTACAATGTCTTTAGGCCTAAGGAGAACTCTTAAACATTCAGACTGAAGGCAAAAACTAATTTTAACTTGACTCTTGCTATGAATTTGTCATCTCATCATACTCCTGTCTTGACACTTCTCTCTTTTCCTTCTAATCAGCCCTCCTGCCCCCATCCTGTTGACAATCTGCAGGACCTTGGCTCCTGCAAACCTGTCTGTCTTCTTACTCTGTTTGTGTCACCCTTAGAAATCCTTGACTTAGCCGGGCTCGGTGGCTCAGCCTGTAATCCCGCGCCTTGGGAGGCTGAGGTGAGTGGAATGCCTGAGCCCGCGGGTTCGAGACCCGCCTGGGCAACTTGGCGAGACCTCATCTCTACAATAAATCAAAAATTAGCCGGGCATGGTAGCGCGCGCCTGTAGTTCCAGCTACTCGGAAGGCTAAGGCGGAAGGATCGCCGGAGCCCAGCAGGTCGAGGCTGCAGTGGCCCGGAGCGGCCACTGCACTCCAGTCTGAGCGACAGAGTGAGACTCCAACTCAAAAAAAAAAAAAAAGAAATCCTTGACTCTGGGTCTGGCCCATCAGTTTATAGTTTGCATCTAGATGCCTCATGGTCTTCTCTGGATCACCTCTATGTGCCATGTGCTTCTCTAGGTGCCGGATTTATACTGAACTTAACAGACAAAGCTCCTGCCCTCATGAAGCTAAAATTCTAGCAGGGAGGCTGTGGCAGATATTTTCCAAAGATGGCTACACCAATATGTAGTCCATCAATCTCACATGCTCTTCTTATGATGTGACATTGACATTCCACCATCAAGAAGTGAGTCTGTATTGCCTTTCCTTGAAATGAGGTGGGTCTTCAGAATTGCTTTAACCAAAAGTGTATGGTCAGTTCTAAAAGGCAGTATAACTTTTTTTCCTCTTCGGAAACTTGTGTTTGGACCTCTGAGACCCTCTAAGAAGTCCAGCAACCCTGAAGCTGCCATTCTAATAGACCATGGGGAGAGACCACACAGAGATAGAGAGAGATGCCCATGGGGTCCTACCTGTTCCAGGCACTCCAAGTGTCCTACCTGTTTCAGGCCCCAGCTGTTGAGATCCTTCTGGCACAAGCATAATTGAGCTTTCAGATGATTCCATCTCCTAGCCTTTGAGCCACTCCAGCCTCAGTGAGTGGAACAGAAATTAACTATCTCTACTGAGCTCTGCTCAGACTACAGATTTGTGAGTGAAGCAAATGTCTTGTTTTAAGCTACAAAATTTTGGAATGGTTTGTTATGTAGCCATAGTAACTGGAATAGGGACAGACAATAAACAAAATAAATGAGCAACACTATAGATAATGATAAGTGCTAAGGAGAAACAAAAAACAAAAAACCAAGGAAGGGAAAAATAACATTTCGGGGTGGGCTTGAAATCTTATTCAGGAAGCTAAGGAAGGCGTCACTGAAAAGGCAACTTCTGAGTAAAGATCTAAAGGAAGTAAGGCAGCTGTCCATGTGGGCCGTTCCAGGCCTAGAGAAGAGGAAGCACGTCTGGTGTGCTCCGGGAAGAGTAGGAGTCTAATGTAGCTAGAGAGAGAACAGGCGAATTGCAGGAGATGAGGTCTGAGAGCTAATGAGGACCCATGTCATGTAGGATTTGGAAGTCTCTGTAAGGACTTTGGCCTTTACTCTGAGTAAACTGGGATCATTATAGGTTTTGTTGGAGGCATGACATGATTGTTTTAATCAGATTACATTTGTGCATCAGGATTCCTGGAAGTGAAATTCTGAGTTAAAAGATGTGTGCCCCTTGACCTGTCTTTGTTGGTAGCCCGAGATTATGCTGTTACTGTCTGTATCAGTTTTCGAGGGCTTCCATAACAAGGTGCCACAAATGCGGTAGCTTAAAACAGTAGCAATTGGGCCGGGCACGGTGGCTCAAGCCTGCAATCCCAGCACTTTGGGAGGCTGGGGCAAGAGGATTGCCTGAGCCCAGGGGTTCAAGACTAGCCTGGGCAACTTGGTGAGACTTTGTCTCTACAATAAATCAAAAAATTAGCTGGTCATGGCGGTGCACGTCTGTAGTTCCAGTTACTTGGAAGGCTGAGGCGGAAGGATTGCCTGACCCCAGCAGGTAGAGGCTGCGGTGACCGTGAGCATGCCACTGCACTCCAGTCTGGGCCAAAGAGTGAGACTCCAACTCAAAAAAAAAAAAAAAGAAAAAAAGGCATCACAAGTCTGTTCCTCAGAAGAAAGTCTTTCCTAATTTTGTCAGGTCTTAGAAAAGTGCTTTATGCTAGTTAGCCTCCTCATTCCATACACATATATACCTCCGCATTCCTTATGTATAGATATAACTTATTAACATAAATGGAATTATATTATACATTTTTGTAAGCAATTTGCTTTATACACTTAACACTATGCCTTGGACCACTGAAACAACCAATTGATAAAGTAAAGCTGGAGTCTTAATAGAGTCTTGATGGAGCTGTAGTAGCCTCTCGGAGTAGGGAGGGCAAAGTCAGGGTAATTATGAGGTATTGGAATCTAGTTTAAGGTGGGGCTTCAGTGTGGTGACTTGATTAGAATTGGGTAAGGATCACAATGCCATAGTTTGAGATTGGTGAGCACAGTGAAGCCCGGACTTGGAAGTGAGGGTTTCGAAGAGCTTTAAAGAGTAACAGTCATTTGATGCTATCTATTGAAAAGTTGAGCACTTTAAAATGGGTTTGCAACATTTATCTGCCCAGACAAGAGTTTCTCGGAATAGTTTCTCAGAATATTCATACTGATAGAGAGAATGGAATTTTAATGTCATGGTTAGTGAAGATAATAAGCTATGTGGGTGTGGATGGTTTCAGTTCTCAGACCTACTTTTTGAGATCTTCTCCTATGGGTTCTGGGGAAAGCCTCATTTAGAAAGAGGTTTAACCTCTCCCCAAACAAATTCTAACTCAGCTTTAGTATTGCCTCCATCCTTCAGTAAAGGATTTACTGCCCTTCATCTCCTCACTGGGAAGGGGGAACCTCATATCTACAGGAGACTGAGAGGTGTTTATTTCATTGATCAGAAACTAAGACATCTATTAGACCATATTTTACTAGTGTGAGTGCATGTCAGATCAGAAAACAGACTTTATGTTTTTGGCCTCTTTTCAGTCATGTCTCTCCTGCTCCCTTGCACTGAGTATAACCAGGGAAAGACTTTTTTTCTAAGAAAAGTCCAGCCATATTCACACTCTCAGATCCAGGCCCTTGTCTGTGTGGCTGGCAGGATCAATAGAATTCAGTCTCTTTTACTGCCCAGCCACTTAGATTCAGTGGCAGAAAAAAGAAATTTCCCCTGCATTTCCAGGCTCACGTGTAATGTCCAAGCATCACTTACCATGGAAGCCCTACATTTGGGAGTGTTGTGTGCCTGCTGGAGAGCCTCCTTCCATAGCCCCAGAACTCTTTTCCATCTGTTCTGTGTATGAAGAAGCTGACCTGTGGTCTATGCCAATCTGCTCGCTTGACTCTGTTCAACTAGTGTGAAGCACTGGCTAGAAATCAGAGGGAGGAAAGAGAGTGAGGCTGGAGTCTCCTGCCACGCGGCATTCTCCAGACAGGTCTTTCTAACTCTGGGTTCTTGTAACAGGTCTCTCTTCTTGTCCCTATGGGCCTCAGGGTAGAAATAACTGCAGCTAGTCCTGAGATACTGCACTGTCTGGTGTGATTTTCCTCTGCCTTGCCCACACTTTGTAAACAGTCCTCTTTTTATTCAATTCTACCAAAATTACTCAATTTGAGGGTGCCATCTCTTACCTGATGGGCTCTGACCAACATAGGGCTTTGCTGAATTGTTAATCCAGCTGATGTTTTGTTTCCCATTTGATCATAGTCAATTGATGCCTAGCAAGTGTTTGCCAAATATTTGTTGAATGAGCAAGTGTTTAAATGAGTGAGTGGTAGGATTTGAACTCCAACTCCTCCTCTCCAAAATTCCAATATACTCTTCAGTGTTCATATGTGAAGTACAGATGCTTGATGTACTCTGAGAGCAATTAATGGCCATAGGTTCTGTGGTTCTAGTTTCCAGGGATCTCCATGTCCCTGGGTTGACCCTAGTGACTCATGCCCAGGTGTCTTCCTTCCCAGAGGAGCAATGTACAGTAATATAAAGAATATCTGAAATATGCAGAAATGATAAAGATATGATGTCCCCCACCAAATGAAGAGTAGGTTGATTTCTTCAACTCAGGAACAGATCATAGGTTAGGACCACCAAATAAGAAAGAAGCATTGAAAAATTTCATTTGTGTAGTTTATGGTTTTAAAGAAACCATTTACTCAAGTTATAGCTACCAGTTATGAATTTACAAAGTGTATGTGATCTTTATTATAATTACTATTATATTAAGCATCACATATTATATGTCAGAGATAAATTTGATATAACTACCTTGTAATTATACCTATGGTTACTATCAGTTTTATAACTGCAGGCTTCAGTGGTTCATGACATTCATTATAATTACATTTCCACTGTGCAAGTGTTAGAGGAACTTCTTCCAATTGTCAATGTGACCCATGACCTGCTTGTCTCTGCGGGCATTCTAGTTATCCCTCTGGAAAGAGGCCTTCATGGAGAGAGCTCAGATAAATATCAGACAGAAGAGTCCCCAAATCCCTCAGCATGCCCAGCCCTACAGGGGTTCCCAGTAGCTTATCAATTTGTCCACATGGAGGCTTCCTGGGAAGATAAGTTCCAGAATCTTCCTCCCTGGATTTCCTAGCAGGAGAGAGGTCCAGAGTGAGCCATCATAATAAATTTCCTCTTGGCGCAGAACTCCCCCTTTGATGATCTCCAGTGCACATTCCTCCTTTGGAGCTGCATGACTATCGAGTATCCCAGAAATTGCCTTCATAGCTGTGTCTGTAGAATAAGGGAAAAGCAGGGTTATCCAACACTAATAGAGGCTGCATGATGGAAACCTGCAGACACCACAGCTTAGCTGTCAGGGGTTGTTTGTCTGTGTTTGCAAGCCTTACAGACTCTGTAAGGAATACATAGAGGGAATGGGTATGTTTAGAATCTGTTGGGCAAAGAGAGACCTTAGTGTTTAATAGGGACGCTGCCTTCCTGGATGGAGACTTGTGGGGTCAGTTAGAGGTGCTTAACTGGGAGATCCGACTCATGCTTCTTGAATCATACTTCTCTCTTGGGTGTTTTGGTTGGGGTGGGGAAGTAAAATGGGGGAGCAGAAGGAGAACAGAAGTCTCAGGATGACCCAGCAGCTAGTGGGAAGTGCCAGTGGGCAAAAACTGAGTGCTGTATGACTTACTGTCTTGTAAAAGGAAGAGACAGTGAGAACCCAGGTTTTTGCTCCCTTGTCAACACTAACCATTTTCACTTCTCTTCCAAGTTGTCATGTCTTTCTTGTATCTCTCTCTCTCTCTCTCTCTCCAACCCTTTCTTGCTTTTCTCTGTGCCTCTCTCTTCTCCCTTGTTGTGTAACTACTACTCATTACTCTACAAAGAAGACCTTTTTATAATACCTGAAGCACATTTTAGATTAACTTGTATTTGGACTTACAGAAAGTTGTAAAAATTGTACAAGGTGCCCCCCTATATTCTGCACCCTGGTTCCCCTAATATAGCATCACACATAAACATTATGCAATGATCCAGAACGGGTATAATAATAGAATTGGTATAATGTTATTAACAAACTATAGACCTTATTTTTTCACTAACGTCCTTTTTATCTTCCTGGATTTTGTTAAGGCCTCTACTTAGTGGTAATTTCTTATTTTTCTTCCACTGTGTGACATTCTTCAGTCTTTCCCTGTCTTTCATGGCCTTGAAACTTTTGAAGAGTACTGATCAATTGCTTTGTAAAATGTCACTTGATTTGGATTTTTCAATTGTTCTCTTATGATTGGAGTGGGATTATACATTTTTGGCACAATACTAAAAAATAATGTTGTGTCCTTCTTGGTGTGTCTCAGCAAAGACTTCATGAGACGAATATTTAGTACCAATATGTCATATTACTGGGGATGTAATGAAGAAAAACAAACTTGTATTTGATAAGTCTCGCATAAAAAACTAAAGGCCATTGAGTGTCCATAAGGACATAAGGTGCTCATAAAAGGGTTATTAGGTGATAAATTCAGTGATGCCTCACAAACTTGGTGGTCAATATGGAAAGGAGGGCCAGAGACTCCATTAGTGACAGAAATGATTATTAAATGAGAGGGCTATCTATTGCTTTCTATCACTAGTTCTTAGGACATTATGCATGAGTTAGGGAGTTCAGCACCCTTATTTATTCACGATATACGTCCATCTGCAGGTTATTTATTCCAATGTCTTGACCTTACCTGTGTCTATGAGGCCCAGAACACAGAGAGTGATTGATACATTGACCTTGGCTATTGAGTATTCCTTCCTGATGGAGGAGAAGAACCCATCCAGAGCAAACTTGCTTGCAGAATAGGGAGCGACCAATGGGTGAGCTATTTTTCCTAAATGATAAAGAAATGGGTTAACAAGGTAGCCCATTTCCTCTTCTGACAAAGCTGCTCTTTATCTATAGCAGTTTTTGTAACCCCTGTGGAGTTCTTTCACCCTCTTGAGTCTTACTCTCTTTCTATTCCATGCAGGAATTTTCCTGCTGTACTGAATGCTGAAAATAAAAACATTAAGGTATGGAAGGTATAGGGTGGGGTGGGCTGCAGGACAACCTTCACTGAAGAGGAATTGGTTAGGTTTTTAGTAAGGGTGGTAAATAAGCTGGACTACAAAAGAGCTATATAATTCCACAGCTGCTAATTCTTCTACCTCTAACTCAAGAGTGGGGATCCAATGGTTTGAGAACGCTCTGGTAACTCAGTGACCTGTCATTGATAATGGAAAGGATATGTTTTACATTCTTCAAAAAGGGGATAAAAACACTCTTTGCTTTTCTACCCCAAACTACTTTTTTAAAAAGGCATATATGGATATATACCTAATAGGCTAATTTATTTTTTGTACCCTTTTTAAGAGGAGGAAGTAAGCCGGGCTCGGTGGCTCAGCCTGTAATCCCGCGCCTTGGGAGGCTGAGGTGAGTGGATTGCCTGAGCCCGCGGGTTCGAGACTCGCCTGGGCACGTGAAACCTCATCTCTACAATAAATCAAAAAAATTAGCCGGGCGTGGTAGCGCGTGCCTGTAGTTCCGGCTACTCGGAAGGCTGAGGCGGAAGGATCGCCGGAGCCCAGCAGGTCGAGGTTGTGGTGGCCGGGAGCGGCCACTGCACTCCAGTCTGGGCAACAGAGTGAGACTCCAACTCAAAAAATAAAATAAAATAAATAAAAATAAATTAAAAAATTAAAAAAATTAAAAAAATAAAATAAAATAAATAAGAGGAGGAAGTAGAAGTGAGTGTTGTTATAACAACTACTTTAAAAACCTTGCTGCTAATTCTAGAATCGATATTTTGTCAAAAGTCTATAGTTGTTATCTGGGAAAGGGTGGTCTTTTAGGTTTCACTCTGCCATTCCTGGAGTTGGAACTTCTATATGTTTTAAAATGTAATGTAGTAGTATACCAAATCAAACAAGAAAGAATGGTTTTTTCAATAAAGATTCTAAGAAAGTTGGTTAACTAACTGGAAAAAATTAAGTTAATTCCTTGTTTTATATTATATAGTGAAAAATATTCTACATGGAAAATTATGGTAGACAGTGTTGTCTATCCAATATCATTTTCCTTTCCTAAATAATAATAGAATCTTCTTTTGTTCCGGACAGCAGTGTACTCATATTAAAACATCTCCCCCAAATTTTCTTGCTCTAATTGGCCATGTAATATAAATCTGACCAATGAAAAATCTAACAGATGAGATTTCTAGGAAACATAATAATTTCCAGAAAAAATAGGTGGATTTAGGTGGCATGCAGCTTTTACATTTTGTCCTTCCCTTTTCTTCAAACTTCAGATGTGATGGCTAGAAATGTGGCAGTCATTTTGTGAGCTTTAGGAAAAGCTAAATGTTAATCATAGAGAAACAGAAATGTGGAATGAACTTGGATTCTGGAAGGCATCATAATTCCACCAAACCATCCCTGGAATTACCATTTGAGAAAAAGGGGCCTTTATCTGTTCAGCTGCTGTAAGTGAGGTTTTTGTTACATGTGTAGCAGAATATAATTTCTGACTGACACAAAAATAATTCCACTAATAAAGGAAGATAATTAATATAGGTGAATATTTATTAGAGCCTTGGTTATGGAAGACCATTCAAACAGAAAAGTAAAAGAAAATACAGGGAAAGAATATTTGATTTTTAAGACAAAATTTCTATATATCAAAAAAATAACTGTAATACCATCACTACAAAGATAGAGGGGAAATGGAAAACTAGAAAACCATTTGCAACATAGTAGATAGACAAAAACTTACTATTCTCAATCCTCAATAAATAAAGAGCTCTTACAAATAAAAACAAAAAAAATATCTTTGGGGAACCAATCCAATTCTATCCTCAATCATGAATTTTGAGTTGGGATGACTCCACAGCCAAGGTCCAGAAATCACTGGACCTTGGACACCACAGGGTGTCCAATCAGAGTATCTGATACCACCAGGTTTACTGGCTGGTTCAATGACCCAAGCAAGGCCACAAGCCACATTGGTGGTTGCCTAACCATCATTTAGTTATTTTTTGTTACTCTCCAACAGAGTCCCAATTGAGTCCATGTTTCTACCTGTTGCAGAGACTGCTAGTATTTTCTCAATATATCTTCTGCTCTTTTCCCTTAGTAGTGGTGAAACCCCTGATTTGTAGCTGGGTTCATAGTTATCTAGAATAAAGTTCACATTTCACAGCTTCTCTCAGCCGGATGTTGCCAAATGACCAAATTCTGTCCAATGGTATGTAAACAGAAGTGTATCATGTAACTTCTGGAACATGTCTTTTTTTGTAGTTTTTACTGATATATCATAGTTGTATATATCTTGGGGAGGAACATGTGATATTTTGATACATGTATAAAATGGGTAATAATCAAGCCAGGGTAACTGGAGATGTCCATTACTTCAAAATTTTTTTTTTCTTTTGGGGAATGTTACAATTCTTCTCTTGTAGTTATTTTGAAGTATACAATAAATTATTGCTAACTATGATTTTTCTACTGTACTGCAGAATATTAGAACTTATTCCTTCTATCTATATTTTTGTACTCATTAACCAACTCAACACTCCCTCCTTCCATTGCTTCATAGGCCCTGGTAACCACTACTTTCTACCTGCATGAGATCCATTTTTTTAGCTCCCATATATGAGAATATGCGATATTCTGTGAATATCTGTGAATATTCTGTGCCTGACTTGTTTGTCTTAACGTAATGACCCCCCAGTTCCATTTATGGTGCTGAAAATGACAGAATTTCATTATTTTTGTGGCAGACTAATATTCCAGTGTGTATAATTATACATCTTTTTTATTCATTTATCCATTGATGAACATTTAGTCTGATTCCATTCCATTCCATTTGGCTATTATGAATAGTGTTGTGATAAACACAAAAGTGCAGATATCACTTCGACATAATGTTTTTCTTTCTTTTAGATATATACCCAGCACTGGGATTGCTGGGTCATATAATACTATTGCATATTTAGTTTTTGGAGGATCCACCATACTGTTACTCCATAATTGCTGTACTACTTTGCATTCCCACCAACAGTGTGCAAGGGTTCTTTTTTTTCCAATCCTCACTAACACTTACCTTTCATCTTTTTTATAATAGCCATTCTAACTGGGTAAGATTATATCTGATAATTAGTGATGTTGAACATTTTTTAAATATATCTTGGCCATTTGTATGTCTTCTTTTAAAAAAATGCCTAGTCAAGGTCTTTTGCCCACTTTAAAATCAGATTGCGTGTGTGTGTGTGTGCGCGCGCACGCATGTGTGTGTGTGTGTGTTTGCTATTGAGTTGAGTTCCTTATATATTGTGGTTACTAATCCCTTGTTAAATGACTAATCTGTGATATTTTCTCTCATCCTATAGGTTGTTTCTTCACTTTGTTAATGTTTCCTTTGCCGTGCCAAACTTTTTTAGTTTGATATAATCCCATTTGTCTGTTCTTGTTTTTGTTGTGTGTGTTTTTGAGATCTTACCCTCCAAAAAATCTTTGCTCAGACCAATGTCCTATAGCATTTCTACAATGTTTTCTTCCAGTAATTTTATAATTTTGGGTCTTATCTTTAAGTCTTTAATCCATTTTGAGTTGATTTTTGTAAGTGGTGAAAGATGGGGATCAAGTTTCATTCTTCTGCATATGGAAATCCAGTTTTCTCAGTGCCATTTATTAAAGAGATTGTCCGTTTCCCAATGTATGTTCTTGGTGCCTTTGTTGAAAATCAGTTGGCTATAACTATGTGGGTATATTTCTGAATTCTTTATTCCATTTCATTGGTGATGTGTCTATTTTAATGGCAGCACCATGATGTTTTGGTTACTATAGCTTTGTTATATAATTTGAAATCAGATAGTGTGATACTTCCAGCTTTGTTCTTTTTGCTAAGAATTGCTTTAGCTAGTTGGGTGTTTTTTTTTTATTTTTGTTCCATGCAAATTTTAGGATTGTGTTTTCTATGAAGAATAAAGAATATCATTGGTAATTTGATAGAGATTGAGTTTAAATCTATATATTGCTTTGGGTGGTATGATCAATTTAACAATATTAATTCTTTCAGTCCATGAGCATAGGCTATTTTTCTATTTTTTGTGTTTTATATCTTTCTTTGTAGAGATCTTTAACTTATTTGGTTAAATTTATTTCTGGGGTTTTTTTTTTGGTAGTTATTGTAAATGGGATTGCTTTCTTGATTTCTTTTTCAGACATTACTGTTAGCATATAGAAATGCTACTGATTTTTGCATGTCTTTGTCTGGTTTTCATATCAGGGTTGAGACACATTGTTAAAGGAAAACGTCAGTTTCTCCCTTCCCACTTCTTTTTCCTTCCTGGTGCCTGAAGGTGGATATGATGGTTGTGACTCCAGAGCTATCTTGGACCACGAGGCAGAAGTCACATATTAAGGATGGCCGAGCACTGAGATAGAAGGAGAGAACCTGGGTGACCATGGAACTGTCATTCTAGCCTATACTGTCTACTTTCAGACTTAATTTATTTTCTAACTTGTTGAATTCATTGTTATTTTAGGTTTTCTGCATTTGGTAGTTCAACTTAGTCCTTCTTGATTGTCTGCTTCACTTCTATGTAGTCTATGTGCCAAAGGAAAGCTGACATCATCTTTTACTTTTATTTATTAAATAAATAAATAAATAATTTATTTAATCTCATCCTTTTTACTCACGATTCAGAAATGGCCACATGGCCTATTCTGGACCAATAAGACTTGAGGAGAATTTTGTTGGAGTGTCTCAGAAAGTCCTTTGTTCTTCTAGAAGGGTTTCTGATAGTAACAATTCTCTTTTTCTTCTTGTGTGCATGGATATTAGGGCCGGAATTGCTGCAGCTATCTCACTGCCAGCCTGAGGATGAAGCCACACAGGGAGGAGAGCAGAGCCAAGAGAATCACGGGGACACTGAGCTTGAGCCAAGTCAACTGTGACGCTCGCCCTACATCTGGACTTTCAATTATGTCAATAATTTTCCTTATTGTTTAACACCAAATTACTTATAAAAATAGCATAGTAGTTAAAAGAATGAGTTCTAGAGTCAAATGACCTGGGTATGAATCCCAAGTATGCCATTTGTTAGCTAAAATATGTAGATAATAATACAACCAAGCTGGAATACACCATGTAATATCCTTAGCACAAACTAAGCACATAGAAAGCATTTAGAAATTGCTATTATTGTTAGCAGTATTAGTATTCGAATTGGTGAGAAAAGTATGTGCTATTAAAAAAAATCATATTGGGACAAATAACCAGTTACTTGAAGAAAAGAAAAATGCTGTCTTAATAAATAAATTCAAATTAGATCAGGCAGTATATGTGAAATGCAAAATAATAAAATAAGCTAGGGGTGAATTTCTAATCTCAGAGTAAGACCTGCTTTTTTTTTTTTTTTTGAGTTGGAGTCTCACTCTGTCGCCCAGACTGGAGTGCAGTGGCCGCTCCCGGCCACCGCAGCCTCGACCCGCTGGGCTCCGGTGATCCTTCTGCCTCAGCCTTCCAAGTAGCTGGAACTATAGGCGCGCGCTA
>CAUYQG010090435.1:0-24087 GCA_963574415.1 Tarsius wallacei | reverse complement strand
TGTCACCCAGACTGGAGTGCAGTGGCCGCTCCCGGCCACCGCAGCCTCGACCTGCTGGGCTCCGGCGATCCTTCCGCCTCAGCCTTCCAAGTAGCTGGAACTACAGGCGAGCGCTACCACGCCCGGCTAATTTTTTGATTTGTTGTAGAGATGAGGTCTCCGCTTGCCCAGGCGGGTCTCGAACCCGCGGGTTCAGGCAATCCACTCACCTCAGCCTCCCAAAGGCGCGGGATTACAAGCTGAGCCACCGAGCCCGGCTGGCTGATTTTTTTTTTAAAACCAATCTTATTCCTTTCTAATTGATTTGGTCCTATTGAACCATCCAGGAGTAACCAGCTGAGTTCATTCTTTCTTGGAGTAGTGAGAAACATGTAAGCTCATCTTTTTCAAGTTTTAGTTACCTTTCTTAAGTTTAATGAGCTCCATTTCAACAAAGAAAAGAGTCAGTTTGGAGATGAACTCATTATACACCTGTCCAATATACTCCGTACCTTCAATGTAATATTTACAATGAAGGAAGCAGAAGCTGCTAGCTGAATTATCAGACCAGCTCTTGTGTCTGTTGTTCAAGAGTCATCCCCTTCCCACAAGATGACAGCTCTGTGTGTGTGTGTGTGTGTGTGTGTGTGTGTGTGTGTCTAACTTGATTCTCAACTTGCTCTGAATGCTATACGTTTTGTTGTCTGTTGTTGTTGTTTTATTTTTAAACTATTGTAAGATATTAGAATGTCCAGCTATGACATGAGCTTGACAGGTGAAGAAGCTGACATTTTCTATCCCTAGCATTCCCATTTTTAAGCTCTTTTTGAATCAGAGCCAGGCAAGGCATGCACAGAGTTTGTTGGGGATAAAAATCACCCCACAGAAAAAAGCAAGCAGCAGGTCAATAGTAGGATGAGATTTTAACTACAAAGGCAGCATTTTCAGAAGACTTGAGCTAAAGATATGTTTAAATCATAGACCATACACCGTGAAGAGGGAATTGGGGACTTCAGTGGAAAATGAAGTGGCTTATTTAGCATGACGTTTTAGGATGATTCTTTCTAACAGTATTGGTTTTTCTCACTGCACAAAAATTTCCAAATTGTAAATGAACTTATATCCGTCAGACTCCCTTTTGCCAGATTTGATTGTGTATATTTTTTACCTCCTGTTTTTCTAATAAGATGAATTTTTGAACTTATTTACAGGAAAGTAGAAAAGACAACAAACTCTCTCCTACTCAAAGTGTGATTAGAATGTTTAGACTGACCATTAATTCATGTGGCCATGTGAAATTCACTCACTCCATCAATAAATGTTTATTGTATGCCAGGCACTGTCTAGGCATTAGGCATACAGCAATAAACAAAACAGATGAAGTTCTTTCCCTCATGGAGCTTACATTTTAGTCTGGGGAACCAAGCAATAAACAAATAAATCAGCAAAACATCTAGTATAAGAGATGGTAACATGCTCGGGAGAAAAATAAGCAAAGAAAGCAGACAAGGTACGGGGGAATTTAACTAGGGGAGAGGATCACACTTGAGCAGAGCCCTAAAGGAGCAAGCCAGATGGATATCTAGGAAAGATTTCAGACAGAGGAAATAGTATCTGTAAAGGCCCTGCAATAGGGACATGCTGTGATGTTTGAGGAGGAACATGTATATAATTATAAAAGAGAGAGAGATTTACTAAGCCTTAAATGGCCTTGCAGATAGTACAGACTCACTGACCCCAGGTCTTGAGAGAGTCCGTGCTACTGCGTTTGACCTAGGTCAGTAGGTCAGTAACAGGTATATGGCAGTCATAATTGTGTTTCTGGGTTCACCGATACCATCTCCAATCTCCAGCATGTAGTTGAATCTAACACTTTAGGATCAATTATAGTCCTGTTAGAGTTCCCATCCTAGGCCTGGTATAGTGCAAAAGGCTGTGTGACCATCACCACTCCCATTAAAATCGCCACCCTCATTAAAATCACCATGAGGACTGGTTCTGTTGGCTCACCTAAGGAATGGATGGAGTCGAGGCTGAAGCTTGATGTCTCTCAAATTTTGAAGCATTCACATCATATAGAATGCACAGATAAGACCAGCACAACATCTCAGAGAGGGGAACCATTGGTCCAATGAGAAACAGACTAAAGCCAAGCAAACAAACCAGAAATGTACCTTTCTAGAAATGAAACCAGTTATTTGAAAGTCTAATTTTTTTTAAAAGGCTAAACTGGAGATTTATAAAAGGATTTATCCTTTACTTCTTTTAAATAGCACGTTTTCTCCAGATTCATTGCCGAAGTGAAGCATGTCTACTCTGAAAGCATATCTTTCTTAATATTGAAAGGCAATATTAAAGCACAAATTCAGGCCAGGCACCGTGGCTCATGCCTGTAATCTCAGCTTTGGGAGGCCGAGGCAGGAAGATTTCTTGAGCCCACGAGTTCAAGACCAGTTTGGGCAACATAGCAAGACCTTGTCTCTATTAAAAATAATAATAATAATAGATAAAATTTCAAAAATTGGGTACAAATTTGAAACAGGCATGTGATAGTTTAGTAATTTTATCACTGAATACAGAGAACATAATGTTCACTTGATCTTTTTAAATTGACCTGTTCAGCCCAAAATAGGTGAGCTGACAATCAAAAATTACAAGAATAGCATTAATGATAAGACTCTTACAACCATAGCAGCAAATGGCATTTCTTTCTTCATAATTACCAGATCTGAAACTATGAAAGCATTGCTCCAGTCACTGTTTTTCAACCATTTCTTGATTCATACTAATAGTGAAAATGGACTTCCCTGTATAACATTTCTACTCTGGTTCTGTGCAAAGTGAGTAAGAAACATCTCAAGTGTGATTCATCTTTAGCAAGCCTACTTTTCCAGTTAGAAAATAAAACCATGTATTACCATAGATCAGATTTTTCCATTTTAGAAATGTTTATTTATTTATATACTACAGCCTTTTGTAAAGATTCTCCAGTTCTGTCCTTTTCAAATACAATCTGAT
The DNA here is from genome assembly GCA_963574415.1 of Tarsius wallacei. Taxonomy (NCBI): domain Eukaryota; kingdom Metazoa; phylum Chordata; class Mammalia; order Primates; family Tarsiidae; genus Tarsius; species Tarsius wallacei. Next base: position 21,090 of record CAUYQG010090435.1, on the reverse strand, counting down.
AACTTGGATTGAAGAACTTGGTGTGCACAAGAGGCTGGTAGGTACCAGTATAAGCTCAGCAGTCCTTCATCACCCAAGCACTGCTGAGTTTGACCTTCTTTGGATTAATTAAATTCATGGAATGGAAGCCCATTTAAAAATCAACCAGAGTACAATATTTTCTATCTGGAATCATAAGACTCCTACCCCTTCCCTCTTCCCCACATTAAAAAAAATTTTTTTTAAGACCTCTCTCTATATACATAAAAGTGGGAGGGTTACCTATATTTCATTACAAGACAAAATATCCCAAGAAACAGGAAAATGGTGGAAGAGGGACTCATATATATTATAGCACCTCATCCCTGCATAGTGGGTTTAAATGTGTGTTACAATATTCCCTCCCTTCCTAGGTCATTGCCGAGTTTAATTTTTAAATGACTATAATAATAATAATAATAGCTAACATTATATGTCAGGCATGGTGCTAAATGTCAGGGACAAGCAGAGACAAAGACATACTGGGCCACACCCTCACAAAGATTATAGTGTAGGAACAGACATTTGTTATCATTATCTTCATTTTATAGTTGTAGAACCATAGTCTTAGATGGGCAGAGACTTGCCTGAGGCCATTCAGCTAGTAATGGGACTTGAACCAAAACTGTCTGCCTCTAAAACCTAGGCTCCTCCAATACTCTGATTAACCAAAGCACTAAACAAATCTGTAAAGGCACAGAAGAGCCGTTCTTCAAGACCCCCAGGCATTTTCCAGTGGAGTCAGATTGGAGGCAGAAAAGTATTCATAGTCATTCCAGAGCCAGGCCTTGCAGAGTCTCTTGAGAACTTTGAAGTTCTCTCAAAAGACACACTCCAAAATATTTTTCCATGTCAATGGCCCTCCAAAATACAGGGCCAGCTGTGACCAGAGCTCTGAGCTTTCACACACATAAAGTCTCTGTGACAGAGGGGGTCCCTTTGCCTGATCCCTTCTGGAAAACTTCCACCCGATGCCAGCCACCTTCTCAGCCTATGGCAAGAATGTCATCATTCCCTTCTACTCTCCCTCCTTCAGAAGAAACCTCTTGGGAGTCATTCCTCATGAATGAATGCTCATATCCCTTTTCACAGCGTTTCCCACTCCTCCCGTGAGTGCTCTGTCAGCATCCCATTTCAGCTCTCCACACAGACAAGGAAGAGACCAACTGCATAACACTGAGCCGTAGGGAACAGGAGAGCCCCTGCTGGTCTGACTGGAATGAGCTGGTGGACAAATCACCCTTCAGAGTAGACAAATAATTTTGATATAAAGTGACCTTATTTCCTGACACATTCTTCCTCAGTGTCAGAGAACTCTTTTAATTCCTTTGAAGTTACATTGCAAACATTAACACTGAAGTCCCATCACAGGAAGTAAGGAAAGCATGTTGGTTTGCTCGGCATTGTTTTGAGGGGATCCCATTGGTCAAAATGGCTAAATATGGTCAGAATTCCTCAAAGACAATGTCTACAGCTTTCTAAACTGTAAACAGCATTAAATAGGAACTCAATGGCTCATTTCATGAGTGGGAGACAGTGTTTTAATGGTTTTAAAATATCAAAGTCCCCCTCTCCCTCCCCCCACTCTAACCTACTACCACCCTGAACACCCATTTAACCAGAAAGAATAGTTTTCTAGCCTTTCTTCTCCATCTAAAATGTTCGTGGACATCACACTTTGGTTGATTGAGTTGTGCAGGTGAGTCAGAAAGGAAAGAGGCTCAGTCAGCAGCTTGGAAGCAGATTTCAAGGCTCACAGAACCCACTCACTGTTTGTTTCTGCCCTAAGGTCTCAGACAAGTCAATAAATACATGGTCAGTTTGAATTTGGGTCATGGCATGGCCACACTTGGCCTGCCACGAGAACTCTCTTTCACTTCATCTCGAGTCTCAAAATGATTGTGATGTTTGGTCTAGTCACTCAAGGAAACTCAGCTCAATGGCCTAGCAGGGCCCTGAGTGGCCGGCTGGAGGTGAGGCGGTACTTTCCTATCCAGAGCAGTGGTGTTGAGCAGGTGGCGGGTGCCAGCCGGCTGGCTTCTGGATAGGTGTCTGTGTCAGGAGCGGTAGGCCGCAAAGTCGCGTGCTGGAGCGTAGGGCTGGTAGTGCCTGCGTGTGGGACCAGGTCGCCGTGGGGTCATGTTCATGTAGTCACTCTGAAGGAGCCTGCTCCTCTTACTCCTCATCTGTGGAAAAGACAAGTGTCAATCATAGAAGGAGTTCAAAGCCTGGGGCAATGATTCTAATAACACTAAACACCAGTATTCCTTGAGCACCTTGGGCTTGGATAATGACTCATCAGACCCTAACTACTGACTCTTCTAAGTGAAATTGAAAAATCTCAATTAAAGAAAGTGTTTGAGAGAAACACACCAAAGTTTCTCTCAGTGCTGTAATTTGACCTGAATTCCAAAAACACGCTAAATAACATACCCACTGTGGATTTTCAAATACACCTGAAGGCCCTTCCTCCTTTGAACAGGTGAAGCCTTTTTCCGTTTCAATCTTCTTACATTGGCATCTGCTTAAAAAGCCACTTTTCCATAATTAACCAAAGAGCATGACCTTCAGCTCCTCCTGGATCTGGAGTAATCATAAATTTGTAAAGGTAGAGTCCAAATGATTGGTGATGTCCAGTTCTGGACAACCAGTTACATCTTCTTCCCTTAGGGGGTGCACATTTCTACTGACAATTGTGTCCCTCATCCCCACCCCACAAGGCCCAGCTCCCCAGGATATATTTCTGTTAGGACTGCAGGAATTAAAGCAGTGAAGTTACCCGCACCATGAATCTTAGCAAAATTGTGGACTGAGAGTTGGAAGAATCATTTCTGGATCAATGTGATGGTCAATTTTACATTTTCAACAAAAAAAAAATTCTAAAAAATAGAAGGCCATCTGTATTTCTGGATTCAGAATCCTCTATTAGGAAACAAAGGCCTATTTCTCAGCATACAGGCCTGGAGCCTCAGTAGACATGTCACACACATGTGATGTGATACCTGGATGAGTGAGTAAAGGAATGACTTCAGCCTTGACTTATGTCCATGCACACCTGCCTCAGCCTTCCCAGTTTCTTAACAGGGGCCTGAGAAAGTGTTAAAAGGGTTTGGAAAACCCTGACCTCATGTTGGTAAACACAGCTAGCACGTCTCAGGTACCTTCTGGAGCTCTCAGCAGTGTTCTCTAACGCTGATCACTCTTCTGTTTTTTCACCTCTCTTCCTCTTTGCCATTCACCACATCCTGGCTTTTGTCCTACCTGCCTGCCTTCTTTGCAAGCTCAGAATTGCAAGTTAGAATTCCTCACAGCATGGTCCTTGGTCTTCTCTACTCACTCTACCCTCTTTCCCTCGGCAGTCTCATCCACCTTCAAAGCTTCAGTGACCACCTATTCATCTGAATTTGTATCTCTGGACTCAGAGGCACTCCAGCCAGGCCTGATGGCTCACACCTATAATCTCAGCATTTTGAGAGCCCGAAGCAAGAGGATCACTTGAGCCCAGGAGTTTGAGACCAGCCTAGGCAACATAGTGAGATCTTGTCTCTACAAAAAAAATCAAAAAATTAGCTGGACATGGTTGCATGCACCTGGGACTCCAGCTACTCTGGAGGCCGAAGTGGGAGGATCACCTGAACCCAGAAGGTTGAGGCTGCGGTGACCTGTGATTGTACCACTGCACACTCCAACCTGGGCAACAGAGCGAGACCCTGACAAAACTCAAGATGTTCCCCAGATCTGGTCCTGTCCCAGTGTTTCTCATCTCAGTGAATGACACCTTCATATAAACACTTGCCCAAGACAGACCTCCCAAGCTTCATCCTTGACACCTCAAGCTCCCTTAGTCCCTGACCCAGGAGACATTTGACAAAGTCTAAAGACATTTTTAGTTGTCACAATACAGAGGAATGCTACTGGCATTGGTGGGTAGAGACCAGAGATGCTGCTGAACATCCTACATTCACAGGGCAGTCCCCAGCAAGAAAGAATTATCTTGGTTCTACATCCTTTTTATGAATAACGGACTAGAACTCTGTGCGCAGGACTACAGCAGGGCGAGGATGGGACCAAGGAAGTGTCTGTATCCAGATAAGAGTAAAAGACTGCTGTTGTTAATCTGGAAAACACCTTTAGTATCTACTCCAGCCCTGACTACTCCCTTTGCTAAACCTTCAGTCTTTGCCTCCAGACACCCAAACAAAACAATAGCTGCTAGAGAGCCCCCAGTAATGAAGATGTCTTGACTCTGAGGTTTTCCGGGTTGCGCACAAAGATAATGAACTACCTGCAATCAGCTCCCATGCTCCCCCACACTGTGAGCAGGCAGTGGATTTACTTATCCTTGCCCCAACTCTAGACGCAGCAGTGGAATGGAAATGACACACATAGGGCTGGGGACACCCTTCAGAACACAAAGTGCCCATGTGCATATATGTGTGCAGGGCGTACCCAACTGTGTGTCTGGTGACCGTGTCATCCCTTCCACCCCTTCCCAGCCAATGTCTGCTAACCAAGTGAGATGTCAGGACAGCTCCTCCTTTGGCCTTCCCCCTAACACCAGCCCTACCCACACCTGTCCTGGGAGCAGCAGCCACCCCCAGGGCAAACACAAGGTAATCTACTTTAAGAATCAACTGGATTAAAAGGCAGTTACTACCTGTACACACACTATCCACATCTCCCACATTGTGATCTGCAGTGGGAGACACGATGTTTTTTAAAACGCTCCTTTAGACTAGGGAAAGAAGCGGGTTGACCAATTCAGCTGAGTGGATGGAGAATAGAGAGGAACAGGTGCTGGTCTGTGGCAGCCTGACTGAGAGGAGCTCTTTATTTACTCAAATGTCAACAACGGGTCAAGAACTGAGGAAGAATCTGCAGCTGCTCCCAGAAACCCACTCAGCCTAGATCTGCCTACAGTGGCACATCACAGGCCTCCAGGAAGTTCCAGAACACAGCAGCTTACACCAAGGCACACTGCAGACCAGCCAAAAATAGGATTTCAGAAAATGACCCAGGAAGCAGCTAAACTCTAGGGATCTCTAATGGCCTAGATGCCCAGCTCAGCAAGGTTCTTGTTGCTTAAACAGCAACAGCCGGAAAAGACAAGCCCGGGGTTAAAATGCTATGTTATTCTATAACAGATACATTTTGCATTTATACCTTTTAGTCAGAGTGCAAAGACCTCGATTTGAGATTTGAGGGTAGTTCTTATTGACTACCAGAGGCCACAGATGATAAGACATGCCAAGGACAGGAACTACCCAATTCACAGGGGGTCTGTGAGACAAAATAAGACCAGAGGTAAGTTTTCTCAAAGTAAAGCAAAATGAACCTCACTAGGAATTTGTAGTCGTGCTGCCAAAGAAAAACCCCAAGTGGCTATGAGGTGCTTGAGTTGAAAATGTACTGTTTAAACCCATTAAGAGTGAGAAGTGCTTTTGTCCCTGTGGGGATTCAAGTCACTCAGCAAATTAGTGCCCCATTATAGTACCTGACATTCTAATGCATGTCTACAATCAGTTTTAAATGATAACCCATACCCTTCCGACCACTGAAAGTTAAAGCAGCTCCCAGGCTACTTCCTGCAAAACTGGTAAGTTACTTCAACCTAAGTCAGCATATCACAGGGGAGCACCTTTCCTGGAGGGCCACTGCACCTGGCCTTAAAGTTAGAAAACTGAGCTTCCCCATGAAAGGATTGGAATGGCCAGGGATTAGGCAAAAACAAGAACTAGGAATTCTAAAAATTCTAAAGTTATTGACAAACACCACAGAGGATCAAAGCTGGAAGATACCTTGGATGAAGACAAAAGATACAGAAAGACAAAATCAAGTGACTAACATGAGAGGCAGAACTTGGGCAATACTTGACAATACTGTAGCCCTGTCAGGTTGGGCAACTCACATAAGACAAGGCAGACAAATTCCTAGGATGATACCTCATATAAAGAATGTCCAGGAACAAGTAACCACCTTGTTCCCCACCTGCAGAGGGTACAGATTAGGCAACAGGCAGCCTGACACATATCCATCTGCCCACTGGGGCCTTCTTAACCGCAAAGAGCACATGGGGAACAATAGAGAGAAAATTTTGGCAATAGGTCAATGAGAGTTTAAAAGGGCCTTAGAGGCTAGGCGCTTGCTCATAACTGTGATCCCAACACTTTGGGAGTCTGAGGCCAGAAGATTGCTTGAGCCCCAGTGTTTGAGATCAACCTAAGCAACACAGAAAGACGCCGTCTCTACAAAAAATTAGCCAGGCATGATTTTTCACACACCTGTAGTCCCAGTTACTCAGGAGGCTGAGGCAGGAGGATTTCCTGAGCCCAGGAGGTTGAGGATGTGGTGAGCCATGAACACACCACTGCACTCCAGCCTGGGCACCATGAGGCCCCTGACTCAAAAATAATAATAGTAGATAAATAAAATGAAATGAAATAAAAGGACCTAAGGCCAGATGATAGAATGGCATGATTGTGACTCCAGAGCTGTCTCCCAGCACCAAGCCTAATAAACAAGATGGCTTAACATAGTATGGCTTCTAAAAATCACTGACCCTTCTGTAAGTTAGTTAACTATATGGATTATGTCTTAAAGATGAATATCCTACTTCAGGTAGGCTCATTTAAGTCCTGAATTTGGCCTCTCTGGGGGTTATTGATTCATCAATCTAATAAGAGCATTCATTAAGCACCAAATGTACTTAATATCAAATGTGTGGAGAATATCAAGAGAAGTGGTCCCTTCTTCTTGAAGAGGATACATTTCTCATCAAAGAAATTACTCATACATGCATCTAGCTTCTAGAAAAAAGTCAAAGACAGCATGGAGTTAGTACATAAGGTAATCCGTACATACTACCAGCGTGAGAAGGAAGTCACTGTGTGAGGAAGAGATCCTCGCTCAGGAGACCTCTTCTCAACTGCAGATATATTCATCAAAATGTGTTCAAACCTAAGCCAAAAAGTCAACTCTGAGGAAGGCAAAGGGAAATGTACCAAGTGTGTTACATAAACATTTACAAAAGTCGGTAAACTTCAATTAGGTGGTGAGAGCTCAAAAAAGTCTAATTCCCATTAGCGTTTCATAATGACAGCCCCATGCTTGGCCTCACACAATTCAACTGCTTCAGAGGAGACAAAAGAATGACTCAGATAAACACATCTGATTTCTTTGCTAGATTTGAATACACAACGTCAGTAGCCAATTTTCTCATGATTTTGGACCAAAGTTGTTTGTTGGCTTCAGTTGCCTAGTTTCCCAAGTTGCCTGGAATTTTATACAAATGTATGCATTAAAAGTGTTTTATGTGTCATAATTATATTGCAAAATGGGGAGAAGAAAAGGAGCTACTCCTTATCTCCTCCCCCGGGTTTCCCGTTTAGCATCTTCTTACTCAGTACCTTCTGAAAAGTGGAATTCACATCAGATTTCTATTTCAAATAAAGTTGAACAGGCTAAAAGAGAACCTACTGAAGTATGGGGAGAAGATAATAATAATAATCACATATTAAAAAGAAAAGAAAAGAAACCACACAGGCAACTTTCTTCCATATGTTCAGATTGCATGTGCAGTGGAAAGGTGGCACAAATGCAGTGCTGCTTCTCTTACCCAGAAAGTGCACAGGGCCACTGTCACCAGCAAACTGTAGAAAGCCAGGACTCCACCAACAACCACCAGTGCCCAGAAGGGTTTAGCAGACTCAGGGGATAGGTGAGGTGGACAACTATGTTTCTCTGGAAAACAGAATAAAGTGGATTAAATGATACAGGGATGGCATTTGAGTACATTTGCTTCCTTCTGAAATCAGAGAAGAATGTGAAAAAAATAAAAATATGAAAAACATCACCAGCTTAGAGTATATAGACTTGCTCTTCGGGAATTAGTCAGCCCCAGCACTGACCATGAACTGGTCAGTTTTTACAACTGCAATTGAAAGCCATTACTTTAGAGTAGTATGCTGATAGAGTTGCATTTGCTTGACTTTGTTGGATCCACTGTGTAATTCAAAATAGTGGCTTCCAGAGGCCTTAACCTAACTCCGCCCCATTCCTCCATCAGATGACAGTTCATCTAGACCCTAAACTATATCCTCAGAATAAGTTAAATAATACACATGTTTTCAAGTCATAAGAAAATCACCAGCCTAATATAGCAGTCAGAACACTGGACTGGTAATCAGAAGATACATTTCTAGCTCTAACTCTGTCTAATATATTATATGATGATGGACAAGTCACTTTATATCTTTGGGAATCAGAAAGAGATTAGGAAGAAACCACAGAGATCTATTGAAAATTAGAGAAAATTAGGAATAGAAGGAATACCCCAAATCTCCTCATCCATTGATTTTCAACACTAGCTGAATTATCTTAGGAATTTTAAATATAACAATGTCCAGCACCCCTTCCTCAACCCACATCAACTACTTCAGAATCTCAGGGTTGGGACCAGGCATTAGTATTTTTTTAACCTACCTAGATTTACAGTTTGAAGACATGACTGAAAATTACTGAGTCATTGGTCTTCTTTCCTGTTCTAATATAAATGATGTGTGTGTGTGTGTATGTGTATATATATATAATACTATCCTAAAGTAGTATATTATTTCTATAGGAAAAAATATTTCACTCTTAGCTTCCAAAATAGCATATTTTTTAACCTTTGACTTGATCCAATTAAAATCTTCTGCTTGGACATTATAGATGTCAGAAATCTAAATGGGACTCAGCAAACAAAATATTCACACATTAATTGCCTCTATTTTGCCAGAACGCAAAAGCTATTCTGCCACATTAAGCTAATGGCTCTTTCCTTATTTAGTATCTCATTTTTCACTGTCACAGCTTTGTCCTGGCATAGGAGAAAAAAATCATTTATTGGAATTATGCTAGTATTCAATATAAAGTTGAATATACACTTTCTTATTTATCATTCTACAGAAAGGAAAAGCTATAATATATACACAAAGTATACTGAAAAGTCTATCTGACCTCTCTCAGTTTTACTTGTTGCTACCATAGACTGTATTCTTCTGAGTTGGGGAATCATAATTTTTCTCCCCAACATTTAAAGAGAGCATAATCACAACATAAGCTCAGTAGATTTATTTTCACTAATTCATAAATACTACATAATACTATTGAGTTTGAAGAGAGACTGTAATCTCAACATTAGCTCAATAGACTTATTGTCACTAATTCATGAACACAGTTTAATAGTATTGAGTTTGGGGCTATGAAAAAATTGGGTGACTTGTCCAAGATCACAGAGTTGATTAATAGCAAATTTCATGCCCCCTGATTTCTAATCCAGCATCCTTTGTATATTTTAGAAAATGGAAATGTAAATTAAAAATTAAAAATTTTTAAAAAAGAAAATGGAAATATACTTTTACAGAGGAAGACCATATAAAAAAGAATTCATTAGAAATAGGACCCAGTCTTCCTGAGTCTTGATTCATTAGACCCAGTAGCTTCTTGAGGGTACCTGGGCTTACAATTTAATGCCAACCTTTTTTTCTACCATGACCCACTCAAATGGAGACTATTTGCATGGGCTGTAACTTCATTCCTTACTCTCCTACTCAATGTCAGTGAGGGAAAGCAAAGATATTCCAAATATAACCTTGAATCTCCCTGAAGTGAAAGGAAAAAAGAATCCCCAAAACATTATTTGTCTTAATGAGTGTCAGATCACTTAGGACCTATTCAACCCCAACACTGGCCATGACCTAGCTTTCAGGACTGTGGCTGAAAACCATTGTTTTAGGGTGGTACACCGGTAGAGTTGTGTGTTACCTTTCACATGGATAATGGTTCCATTGCTCTTCTCGTTGTCCAGGTAAGGAGGAGGATACATGACTTCAATTTTGCAGAAGTAAATATCTGTTTGGTTAACGTTCAAGTCCCAGAGGTAGAATGTCACTGATTCATTGTCCAATTTCCCACCACAGTTGAACCCTGTGTTTGAGTGAAACTGCAGTTGATGGGAGTGGTTCCCGTTCACAACACAGACTTCCAAGGCACTGTCTGCTCCCTTATAAAGGGATGCCCGGAACTCCTTTGAGAAGAGGTTGTAGGTATACTTGCAGCTAAGGTTGACCTCATTGTTGCTCACCACAAGCCTGGGTAACTGCTTCACCAAAATCTTGTTTTCTGAGGGGAAAGAAATCATTTGCTTAGAACAAGAATATAAGATTATTTTTTCGTGAAATCAAGACACATTAATTAACCAAATGGACAGCTCTCCAGCAAAGGTTTTCTCTTGGCAGATGAAGATATAAGAACTCTTGGGGAGATAATTATACCAAGAGATTTGTTCCCTTAAATCACAAAGGATGGAAGAGATCTATAAGAGTTACCTCTCTGGTCCATCTTCTATTTTTACCACTATCTCAATAAAAGATCAAAGAATCTGGAGACCATTTAGTTCAAGCTCTTCACTTTAAAAGAAAAAAAACCCTTAAACTAGGTTATTAACTCCATGAGGGAAGAGAACACATGGGTTTTGTTTCCTGTGCTATCCTCACTGATGGCACATGACAACATATTCCTTTTTTTGTAATGACTGTCTGAGGCCTAGAACAATAGAAGGTTTGTTTAAAGTCATTGAGCAAATGGTGAGCAAAGTCAGTACTAAAACCCAAGTTGGCCACAACCACCTGAGAGAGAAATAGACCACTGAAGCTTTGAGAATCAACTTTAATATTAAAAACTTTCCAAAATGTTTCCTAAAACAAAAAACTGCTTTATGTCTTTGATTCAAATTTCAATACAAACAAAAACATATTTTGTTTTTGTTTTAGGGTATGTTAATAATTATTTACTCCTTTGCATTTTTAGGAAAAGTTTATTTGAAGCAACATCCCACATACTCATGCTGAAGACCCAAATAAAATCAGAATCAATTAAAATGAAATATACAATTTTACCTGAATTTGAATTCATGAACTCAAAGATTTTGCTTTTGCTTTGAAAAGAAGAAAGCCACATGGAACTAAATTAATCATACCTTTTTATCTCCTATATAGTTGTTAAAACCGATAGCACATCAAGAACTGAAAAAAATGTATACCTGTGCCCAGGACCTCTTACTCCCGAAATTCTGATTCAATTGATCTAGGCTAGGGGCAGAAGTTGGAGAGGATTGACATGGTGTTGTATTTTTTTAGATAACAACTTTATGGGGATATAATTCATGTACCATAAAGTTTGCCCTTTTCAAATGTACGACTCAGTGGCTTTTTTTAGCATATTTAAGTATACAATTCAGTTGATTTTTTAGTATATTCACACAGTTGTAGATGGACCACCACTATCTGATTCATTGCCCCAAAACAAACACCACACCCATGGGCAGTCACTTGCCCTTCCTCCTTCCTTTTAGCCCCTGGAAACCACTATTCTACTTTCTGTCTCCATGAATTTGCCTATTCTGGGCATTTCATATAAATAGAATCATACAATATGTGCCCTTTTTTGTCTGGCTTCCTGGGCCAGTTAAATAAGAATCTCTGGGCATAGGAACCAGGCATCCATTCACATTTCTTAAGTGTCTCCATTTAGAATTTAATGCTAAATTGCAGTCAAGTCTGAGAACCAGAGGCCTAGCAGATACAATCTAACTTATTATCTTCACATTCACAGGCCTCCACAGGCTTTTCCACCCTCATTTTCTCAAACCAAAACACTTGTAATTAGTCAAACCATTTAGGTCAAGATTCCAGGAACATGCTGTGAGTGTTTCTACCCCCATGATTTGTCCACTAATTCTATGGTCCAGAGTACCGGTCCCTTCTCAGGCCTCAAACTGATTGCTGTCTGTATCACTCATTTGCTGTTTGGTCAGGGTCTACCTTGTGAACACCTCTTGTTCCACACCCTTCAATTTGTTTAACTTTTGGCTCATGTGTATTTCCCCTATACCTCTAGTTACCCAGACTCTTGACAGCAAGGACCACACGTTAATGCTGTTTTATAAGCACTGTGTGACTAATAGGATCCCATCGAATCATTGTTGAGTGAAAAATGGTGATCTAACTGTATCATTCCTATCATCGGTTTGACTACCGTCTCATTAAATTCTTGTTCAAAATCTGTCTCAGCAACTTTAGCTTCATTTATTATTGAGCCCACAAATATTCTTGAAAGTACTGAAAAGTAAACATGTGAAGAATCAAAAAGTTCAGGCTGTCTTGATACAAAAGTTTAACTTTTTAAAAAATTTTAGTTTGAATTTATTGGGCTTTTTTCTTTGTTTACTTAGAAGGAGTCATTGGGCCAGTTTTCACTGGAAGGGCGAGCAACCCCCAAAAGAAATGCCAGTACCTCCCCTGCTCTTCAGAGAGTGCAGGTTAGGTGTGTGTATTTCTGCTTACTGAATCCCCTGGGAATGGTGATTCTGCTGCTAATTGCTTGGATTTCATTTTAATGTGTATTCAAATTCTTCCTGATATGCCTTTGAGAGTTTGATATAAGGAAAAAGATGAGAATAGGACATTTGTGGGGACAAAAAGGAGAGTGTGGGTGGAAAACAGAGGGAGGCTAGAGAGAAATCCCAGATGGTTCCCCAGCTCAGCCCCCTTCTCCCAGCATGCACAGTGGGGTGGAAAGAGGGAAGGGAGAGGGGAGCTCCAGCATCAACACTCCAGTAGTTTGCTGACTATGTCTCATCTAACTCAGGGTATGATATGTTCCTAAGATGCTTGTGGGAGAGAGTTGATTTTCCAAACGTGAATGGTGCTCAGTTTCTGTCCTTGGGCAGCTCACAATCATGTGGGGAAGAAAGACATATAAACAGACGCTACTTTAGACACAGCTACGCCATGATCTGCACAGAGCTTTGGGGGGAAGTTGGGGAACCAGCAGGGATCTCTAAGGCAATGACTGCTGACCCAAGTCTTGAAGGATTATGCATACACTGACTTGACCAGTTTTTACTAAGTCAAAGTCAGCCTGGTTGAGATGTGTCTTTGTGTTGGGGACTAGGGTGAGATAGAAAAGTATGTGTGTTTGGGTTGGGGGTAAGTTAGAGGCCTGTGGGGAGGATAGAACAAGAGAGAAAGAAAGCAGTCTAAGCTAAGGAAATCAGGAGATGAGAAAGAGTCCAGCACATGTGGGGAATCACAGCTACCTCCATTTTGCTGGACCATGAGTCATGGGAGATAGGATTGGCAGAGCAAATATCATTCACTCCATTAGGGAACCTGGGCTCTCTCCTGCAGGTCACGGGGATCTACTGAAAGCTCTTATGCAGGAAAGTGATGTCCACAACTTTTCACTTTATACAGATCACTTTAGCAAAAATGTGGAAGGTAAATGTGAAGGGTACAAGAGGGAAACCATGGAGTCCAGTTAGGATACAGTTGTAGTAGTCTCAGCAAGAGGTGATAAGGGACTGGAATATGGTTCTAAAGAAGTGGATAAACTTGAGAAATATTTCCAAGATACACTTTGCAAACCTCAACATTGGCTTAGACATGGTGAGTGAGGAGGAAGGAGTTAAAAATGACTGCCTTTAGGACATACAGACCAACAAATGAGTAACTGTTCTCCTTCTGCCTACATCTCTTCTTCACTTGTCTCTCTTTGTTACAGGACCAGAATAGACACCCAGAAACAGAGGTGAAGTTTGGACATCTAGGATAAGACAGTGTTCCAGCCTGAGTACCATTGCAAAGGAAATACAAAATATCTCAAAAATGCCTGAGAACACAATGGACTCCCTGGAGCACATTGCAGTGTTTGCTGTTTTTTAGAAGGGAGAAGCAGCCTTCTTTCTCTCCTGAAGCCATCTTCCCTTCACAAGGCATAATGTAGTGAGATAAAGAGAAGATAAGTTGTCCTTCTGTCCATCACGGGACCTCCAAATGCAAACCTCAACATCGTTGAGAGTGATTGGATTTCTCCTGAGCCCATTCTACCTCAGCATTACAAATCAAGAACTTTCTCAGGGAGGGACAATCAAAGACCCCATTATCTAGGCTGGCTGTTACATAGTCAATATTCTCTTGGTTGATGGCATGATCCAGCAACTGAGCAAGGGAAGGAAAAATACTTTACTTTGTGACTCCTCATGCTAAAATCTTGTTGGGAAAGACTAGAAAAATATTGGTTTTCAATATGGCCATTTGATTAAAAAAAAGACATCCAACGTGTCATTCAATATTTACATTCCTCCCCCTTCTATGTCAACGCAGATCATTTCAAAGTTAGCTGATCCAAAAACATACATACTATGTTTGAAATAGTTTGCTTACTATGTGTTAATGTATGGTTAGCGGTCTCCTAATTTAGAGGTCAAACTGAGTTTAAGGTTGGTTGACAAAATTTCTTGTTTTTCAATATTTATATCCTTATAGCACTTGGTGCCACCTTCTTTTATGTCAATAATTCAGAGAAGCCTAAATGGGAAACTATCTCATCGGACTCAAAACCTACATCTGCTTTGGAGACCACACGAAATGAAAGAAATTTGTATTTGGTGGTAGAAAAAGATAATCAATGACTCTAACTGATACTGAATATGTGATCATTATGACTTCCAATAGACACAACAATTCTGATTCCTCTTATTTTCTCTTAAAATGGGGCATGTGTAAAAATGCACACCTCTTACTCTGTGAGAGTAAAGATAAATCAAAGCATCTGGTCATCGGAACATCAGATAACATTTGGTTTTGATATGTATTTCGGTTCTCCGAGTTTCTGGGACTCCACAGTACTTCAAATAATTTAAGGACATATTGTAAGATTTAAGGACATATCTAGACTCAGGAGAAACTAAAAAAATATTCAGCTTACCTACACCAATTCTGGTTGATTCCTTTTTGCTTTCCAGTTCACGCTAGGGGTGGGAAGCATCCTTCTTAGGTTACTTTGGTATTAACAGACCCTCCTCTTTCCCTGTGAATAGCTGATCTTCCTTTTTTTGAGTATTCAGAGGTCAAACACTCAAAAAACACTCTAGGTCAAACTCACTAGGTTGAAAGAGAAACACTGTCAACCCATCAATTTTATTTGCTTATGGTATCAAAAGATTGGCCTGACTGACATTAACAGAATTGACAAGTTGTTTTGATGATGAATTCAGTGCTTTGCTTTTCAAAGCCTTTCCTAACAGCTAAACCAGTTAAAGGTGTGGAGACAGGAAGCAGTAACCTCAAACCTCTTTCCCTCACAACTCCTGCTTGACAACAGGCAACATGAAGAGTAAGATCAGAGATGAGAAGCTACTTATCTGCCGCTATGGGCAAGGCAGTGAGAGCTCAAAGATTTCCCACAGATAATCTGTGACTCTTGTGATACAACCGACTTCAGGAAAATTGAAGGTTGCTTGTACTTCCATGAGAATGGAGCATCAGGAAGAAACTTGGTTACAAAAAAATTTTTTTTCCCTTTTCACCCATTAGAAACAGGTCAATTGCTATATTTAGTAACTAGGTCAACCCTCTTGCACAGGTGGAGTGGATAACCCCCTCCAGGGTGTGTCTCCCAGCATCAAAGAACTCTGACTGCAAAAGGACCCTCCCCACCACTCAGTTAATGCTTAGATTTCCAAATAAAATGAAGCCTAAAAATGCAATGTGAGAAACATATTGGCTTAAATTTGTACCTATGGCCTACATTCATAGGACTATAAAATGCTTTCTCTTATTTTATCTCATTTGAATTCCATATTCATCTGTGATGTAAAAGGGCAGCATAGTCATCCTTATGCCCATTTTACAGATGGGGAAACTGAGGTCAAAAGGTATGTAGGTTGTCCAAGGTTACAGAAAAAGTTAGTAACCCTTGAGACTTAAATTTATGCCTCATAATTCCTCATCTATTTTTTCCCCCTCTGCCATGTTGTGTCAAAATTTCAACACAATTTCAGTGATTGATTCTAGATCCTCTCAAAGTTGGACTTGACAGCGAGGATGATACTAGGTGTCTAAAGTGAGGGAAGACACTCTGATTGAGTAGGGGAGTAAAGGTAATGGGAAGAGGAACAGAACAAGATAAATTTCAGTTTCTCCACCATTTTACTAGAGTCACATCCTGAAAAAAAAATGCTCAACTGGAAGGCAACTTGGAGATGATCTAAGCCAATTCCATAGTCTAAAGAAGAGGCAAATGGAAACAAAAGAACTAAATGACTGTTTAACAAAGTTACACAAATAGTGGAAGAGCTAAGATGTAATTTATTTACTTAGGCATCTAAGAGTAATGTCTTAGATCATGAATGAATAGAAATATAACTTTGTTCATCCCAAAAGAATGAATTGATTTCCTGCTCGAAGCTAGAAGAAGTATATATTTCCAAACTTTTTTTTTTTGGCATTTATTGCACATATACAAAAAATTTTGCTTACAATTTCAAAGACTTCCTTAAGATCATAGATGGATCCCAGATAAGGTCCACATACGACAATATGATCACATGAAATGCCTCTTATAAATTATTTCTCTAAACAACTCCTGGGTCAACATGGAAATCAAAGCAGAGATTAAAAGATACTTGGAAACAAATTAAAACAAAGAAACATCTTATCAAAATCTCTGGGATGCCATGAAAACAGCAATAAGAGAGAAATTGGTATCTCTATGAACACACATGAAGAAAATGGAAAGATCACAAGTTAACAGCCTAACAAATCACCTAAGGAAGCTGGAAAAACAAGATCACCAAAATCCTAATTTCAGCAGAAGAATCCAGATCACCAAAATAATAGCCCAAATTCGGGACATAGAAGACAAAAATACAATACAAAAAAAAAAAATGAAACCAAAAGCTGGTTCTTTGAAAGGATAAACAAGATTGATGGACCCCTAGTTAGACTAACCAAGAAAAAGTCCAAATAAACACAATCATAAATGCAAAAGATGAAGTCACAACTGACCTCAAAGAAATACAAAAGTTTATCAGAGATTACTATGTACCCTTGTATGGAAACAAATTCAAAAACCTAAATGAAATGGAGGACTTTCTTACATCACACAACCTCCCCAGGTTGAAACAAGAAGAAATCAAGACCGTAAATTGACCAAAAACAATCCAGGAAATTGACTATGTCATAAGAAGACTACCTTTAAAAAAAGCCCTGGACCAGATGGTTTTCCAGCAGAATTCTACAAAACATACAAAGAAAAGCTGAAAGTATTCCAGGCAATCAAGAAAGATGGATCTCTCCCCAAATCATTTTATGAAGCTAATATCACACTGATACCCAAACCAGGTAAAGATCCATCAAAAAAAGAGAACTAGAAGACAACATCTTTGATGAACATAGATGCTAAAATTCTCATCAAGATTCTAGCAAACCAGATCCAACAACACACCTCAAAAATCATCCACCATGACCAAGTAGCCTTCATCCCTGGGATGCAGGGCTGCTTCAACATCCACAAGACCATAAACATAATTAAATACATCAACAGATATAAAGACAAAAACCACATGATTATATCATTAGATGCGGAAAAAGCTTTTGATAAAATCCAGCACCGCTTCTTGATAAAAACCCTCCAACACCTAGGCATAGATCGAACATATCTCAAAACAGTAAGAGCCATCTATGAGAAACCCACAGCCAACATATACTAAACAGACAGAAATTGGAACCATTTCCTCTGAAAACCGGAACAAGACAAGGATGCCCACTCTCACCCCTCCTGTTCAACATAGTATTGGAAGTCCTAGCTAGAGTAATCAGACAAGAGAAAGAAATCAGGGGTATTCAAATAGGAAAAGAGGAAGTCAAGTTATACCTCTTTGTAGACGACATGATTCTATACCTTGAAAACCCAAGAGAATCTGTCAAAAACCTCCTTACACTGATAAAGGACTTTGTCAAAGTCTCAGGATACAAAATAAATGCAAAAGACAGTCGCATTTCTATACACCAACAATAAACAAACAGAAACCCAAATAAAAAGCAAAATCCCATTCACAATAGCCAGACACAAAAATGAAATACCTTGGCATCTTCCTAACCAGAGATGTGAAAGAACTTTACAATGAAAACTACAAAACACTGCTCAAAGAAATCAAAGATGACACAAACAAATGGAAAAATATTCCATGCCCATGGATTGGAAGAATCAACATTGTTAAGATGTCCATCCTACCCAAGGCAATCTACAGATTTAATGCAATACCCATTAACTTACCATCAGCATTCTTCTCCAACCTGGAAACGATAATACAGGAATTCATATGGAAACATAAACGACCACAAATAGCCAAAACAATTCTCCAGAAAAAAAAAAAGTGGGAGGTATCACACTCCCAGACTTTAACCTTTATTATAAAGCTACAATAATCAAAACAGCCTGGTATTGGTACAAGAGCAGGCATATAGACCAATGGAACAAGATAGAGGTTCCAGAAGCAAAACCCCAATTTCTCAACCAACTCATCTTCGACAAGGCCTCCACCACCAACCACTGGGGAGAGGAGAACCTATTCAGTAAATGGTGCAGGGAAAACTGGCTGACCACACAAAGAAGATTAAAACAAGACCCCTACCTCTCACCATACACAAAAGTCAACTCTAAACAGATCAAAGACCTAACCATAAAACCTCAAACTATAAGAAGCTTAGAAAATGCAGGATACATCCTTATGGAAATTAGAACTGGCAACCAATTCCTGATCAAAACCCAAGTGCCCATGCCATAAGAGATAAGATAAACAAATGGAACTTCATCAAACTGACAAGCTTCTGCAAAGCCAAAGAAAACATCAAGAGAGTAGGGAGACAGCCCGTGTACTTGGAAAAAATATTTGCCAACTGTATACCTGACAAAGACCTAAATCTAGGATCTGCAAGGAACTCAAATGTGCCAAAAAGAAAAAAACGAACAACCCCATTACAAAGTGGGCAAAAGATATGAATAGGTACTTCGCAAAAGAAAACGTATGAGCAGCCAACAGATACATGAAAAAATGCTCAGCCTCACTTGTCATCAAAGAAATGCAAATTAAAACCACACCAGATACCACCTAACTCCAGTCAGGATGGCCATCAACAATGTGAGGAAAAGGGAACACTTCTACACTGTTAGTGGGAGTGTAAACTAGTACAACCTCTGTGGAAAACAGTTTGGTGATTCCTAAAAGGTCTAAAAATAGACCTTCCTTACGATCCCACAATCCCCCTACTGGGAATATACCTGGAGGAACTCAAATCACTCTATGAAAAAGATACCTGCACATGCATGTTTATTGCAGCATTGTTCACAATAGCAAAAACATGGAACCAACCATGCTGCCCATCAAAAGAGGACTGGATGAAAAATAAATGTGGCACCTATACACAATGGAATATTATGCAGCCATAAAGAAGGACAAAATTATGAGCTTCACAGCAACTTGGATGGACTTAGAGTCTATAATACTGAGTGATCTATCACAGAAACAAAGAATTGAGTATCACATGTTCTCATTCATATGTAGACCTTGAACAATTATCGTAATACTATAAGAAAAGGATTGTCAGTAGTGAGAAATTTCTGGGGGTGGGGGTGCATGGGATTGACAGTAGTGGGATTCTGCCGGGGGAGGAGGGGTACACCTCATCAACAAGGGTACCTGCATAATGAACATTTGTATACTTAACCCTGAATTGTAACCCATATCTTTAAAATTAAAAGTTAAGAGAATAAATAAGTAATTTCTGATGCACAAGCAGTGATTATACCATTGAGATCTTCCATGTCACCTTGCCCAAGTGTACAAAAGGGATTTAATATAGACTTTAGTCAACATACAAAGTTGCATTTCAGTCTAAGCCTCACTGGGCAAATCCTTAACGTCAGGGCTTCTGTCAGTTACCTTTGCTGGTCATGTTTAAATGTATGGGGCTCTATCTTTCCTATTCGTGACCACAGCACCATAGAGAAATAAAACAGCATGTAGAAGCTGGTGAAACAGTGGAGTATGTGACACTCAAGACTGGGAGGTTAAAGAAGCAGTTAGCAGGACATAACACGTGTTTAATGAGCAATGAGATATTCCCCCAAAACCTTCAAGAACTTTATCTGGTTCCATTTAGGCATGTATGGTCAGAGTCTCTTTTGCAAATGAAAAACCAGGTTGTAGGATCCTAATTACATTGTTCCCTGTTTAAAATTACGACTGAACAGAATTTAACATGTTAGGTAACATTTTCATGTTAAAATGAAAGCGTCTGTTTTCAGTCTTCTTGCCTTGTGATGTTGTGAACACAGTGTGAAGGTGATACCAGTTTCCCTGGCTCAGAAGAGCACCTCCCTCCTGACCACAGAGTTGGTTAAGTTGCTGTAACTTCCCTCTGGGTATATTTCCTGTTTGGGCCCAGGACACCTTTCAATGTGTGGACGGCTGACCACTGGCTTCTTTTCAGGTTCCTTCCATGGGACAATCCTGTGGTTGCTCGAGAACCTGTGAGACAAACTGTGCTCTCTGGGAGGAAAGGGAGGAGGGAGACTCAACAGACTGTGGCCCTGGTAACTATAGCTGGTGGTTTGGCTTCATGCTGACTTAAGAGGAGTACAAAACATTCACCAGACTATAGCATCCTCTTTGAGCTACCTTCACCAACCTCTTTGAGCTACCAGGAAGAGAAAAACAAAGCTATTAATGGCCTATCACATTTTGAATGGACCCAGACTCTCTCTCCCAGAAATTTATGTTAAAATGAAATAATAGTAATAATGAAGGCTGTAAGAGAGGAGACCCCAAAAACCCGGAACTTATTTATAAAAAATTATGTATTTATTCTTACACGTTTAAACTTCAATCACCTTCAAAGTACTCTTCATTTGATGCCATACACCTGATTCGCTTTTTCCATTGCTCAAAACAGTTTTTTGATTCATCAATTTGAATGCCTTTTAGTGCTTTTGCTGTTTTTTGTTTCACCTCTTCCACACCGACAAAACCAAGATCGGGTAAATAGGGAGGGTGAGGCATGAGAGTCATGCCGTCTTTTGGTCAAATACTGCTGGACACTCAGCGCCGTGTGGGCAGGTGTACTTGTAAATCACCCATCAGGAAATGGGCAAATGCATCGAAAGAATCTCAAAAAAAAAAAAAAAAAA